>SJXQ01001080.1:187877-198569 GCA_006408695.1 Aepyceros melampus
ATCTAAGCAACAAACCAGTTCCTTTACTAAGGGACCAACCTGTCCCTGCCAAGCAAAGGCCAAGCAGGCTTCCTATGAAGCAAGCTCATGCTCTGGGAATTAGGAAGGGCAGCACCCCCGGATGCTACAAGTAACCAGCTGCTGTTCCCATAGACAGACAGGGGCTGTCTTCCCTCCTGGTCTTCCCTCCCAAGGCTGCAAGGCCACAAAGTGTACCCTGTTAGAAAGCAAGCAAAGGTGTGAGCACCCAGAGTATCAAAGGTGTGAGCGGGTACATAATGC
This sequence comes from Aepyceros melampus, assembly GCA_006408695.1. NCBI lineage: Eukaryota > Metazoa > Chordata > Mammalia > Artiodactyla > Bovidae > Aepyceros > Aepyceros melampus. Next base: position 188,160 of record SJXQ01001080.1, read on the forward strand.
CAGTTTAGTTCAGTCGCTCAGTTGTGTCCGACTCTTTGCAACTCCAAGGCCTGCAGCACACCAGGCTTCCCTGTCCATGACCAATTCCCAGAGCTTGCCCAAACTCATGTCCATCAAGTCGGTGATGCCATCCAACCATCTCATCCTCTGTCATCCCCTTCTCCTCCCGTCTTCAATTTTCCCCAGCATCAGGGTCTTTTCCAAAGAGTCGGTTCTTCGCATCAGGTGGCCAAAGTATTGGAGTTTCAGCTTCAGCGTCAGTCCTTCCAATGAATATTCAGGACTGATTTCCTTTAGGATTAACTGGTTTGATCTCGTTGCAGTCCACGGAACTCTCAAGAGTCTTCTCCATAATGCCAGGGGGAGTGCAAGGGCTGGGCCTCAGGAAGCCCGCAGCTCAGGAGAGGAAAGCAGACCTGCTGTGCACAAATAATCCCGCATGAGATCGATGCAAACTGTGGGACAAGGACAGAGCTTATTTCTCTCCAGTGCCTGGGACGAAGCAGTCACTCAGAACAGGCCTGTGGAGCAGGAGGAGCCACATAATCTCCAGAGGGCAGGGCATGCCTGTGCCCAGCAGGGGGAGACATGCGCACAGCACAGAGAAGAGGCCTCTCTGCTAAAGGCCCCAAAGGCTGCGGAGGGTCTTCCAAGGGCCCCTTGCCAGAGGCTGGGCCAAGGCAATGTCCCACACACTAATGGGGATACCTGTTGCTTGCACCAGCCTAGCGTCCTGCCCTCTCTGAGCAACAGCACACAGCTGTCCTAGGGGAACTCCCTCTCTTTAAACTCCACCAGGGACACAGACCCAGCCAATCAGCCTCCGTGATTTAACTAGGTCAGGCACAGGCAGGTGTCCCAGGGTGGGCCAACAGAGTCTGGCCTGGGGCTTCAGTTGACACCAGGGGTGAGGCTTCCTGTGGAGGACGCTCAGCTGCTGGGCACTGACTGGACCTGCGGAAGGCCACTCCCAGGACAGGTGCTTCCTGAGGATTCCAGCAGAGCTGGGTCATGACCTGAGGTTCCCATGACGACGACGTTGATTCAAGCGTGCTGCTTTACCCTGGACTTCACAGGTCCACTCCCTTCAAGCCTCAAGGTGAGTTTCTGTCTCGGATCCCAAAGAGCTCTGTCAGCCATTAATATTCCACTCCATTTCGACACCTTTCAGACAAAGTGGTTACAGTGTGTGGTCCAGACGAGATACATGGTCATCACAGGTAGGTCTCTATTTTCCATCCTCCATCTTCCAATAGCTGCTTTTCACACATTAAGACCCCAGAGGGGAACTGATGGGTGGTCCAATGGTTAACACTTGATGCTTTCACTGCTGGGGTCCAAGTTCAATCCGTGGTCAGAGAACTAAGATCCCTCAGCTGCGTATCACAACCAGAAACTAAAAAAAACCCTCAGAGAGCAAAACTAGCCTGAGCCTGCTTGTAACTTATTTTTTAGAAAAACTGCTTGTTGTTGTAGTTCAGTCGCTAGTCTTGTCCGACTCCTGCAACCCCATGGACTGCAACACACAAGGCTTCCCTGTTCTTCACTATCTCCCAGAGTTTGCTCAAACTCATGTCCATTGATTCAGTGATGCCATCCAGCCATCTCATTCTCTCATTCTCTGTTGCCCCCTTTTCCTCCTGTCCTGGATCTTTCCCAGCATCAGGGTCTTTTCCAATGAGTCAGCTCTTCACATCAGGTGGCCAGAATACTGGAGGTTCAGCATCAGCTTCCAATGAATATTCAGAGCCGATTTCCTTTGCATTGACTTATTCGATCTCCTTACAGTCCAAGGGACTCTCAAGAGTCTTCTCCAGCACCACAGTTCAAAAACACCAATTCTTCAGCGCTCAACCTTCTTTATGGTCTAACTCTCACATTCGAACATGACTACTGAAAAACTGCTTATATTAATATCATACTCACATGACCCCCACTTTGACCCCAACCAGGAAAGTCTCTGGTGCAGTTACTTCTCCCCAAACAGCCAGAAGATATATGTAAGCTTCTGGTCAAGAAGTTACCAAGCCTATGATATAAACTAGGTATACAGAGTATTTCCTAAGATATAGGACTTACTACTCCAAGTTTGGGGCCAGTAGCATCAGCATCACCCAGGAGCTTGTTAGAAATGCAAATTGTCAAGTCCCACTCCAGCCTAATTATATCAGCATATCTAGATGTAGGGCCCAGCAGTTTTGTTTTTAACAAGCTGAAGTTTTAGAAGCATCATCCAAGAGCAGGGTTTCTCATCCTCAGTTACACAGAATATTGATGCCTGAGCCCCTTCTCCAGAGATTCTGGGGTGTGGCCTGGCTTTTGGCATTTTTGAAAGCTCCCTTTTTGATTCTAATGTGCAGCCAGGATTGAGAACCCAGCTCTGTCATTTTCCTACAGTACCCTGGTTATGTCCCTCATCCCTTCCCCCAAGCAGTCAGTGTAAATAAACCAGGCGAGCAGCTGCACCCATTTTCTGCACCCAGGAATTCAAGTGGAGCTTTCAGCTGATTGAAGCATCATTTGATGTTCCCAAGGAGCAGATTCCACAATCAACTCCACCACGCTTTGGCTCTGACCCAGTTTATCTCAACAAAGGAGGAGAGAGAAGCCCTTGTTCTCGGCATCCAAATAGCATCTGGGGCACATGAAGCCAGCAGCCTGGAAAGATCAAAAAAGGCAGAACTGCACATTTTTTTTGTGGAGAAAAATACGCAAAATTAGGAGTGCTTTCCAACTTCTGGAAACAGGTTTTTTTGGTTTGTTTGCTTTTGTTTTTAATATGGCTTTCCTTTTCAGGCCTCAAAGTACATAGCAATGCTGTGTCAAAGAAAAACAAAAACGCACACACCAGCAATCTAAAAACTGGTTCAGAAAAACAAGTAGGAGTAAGGGTAAAATTAGGCCTATAATTAATGGTGATGGTTTGTCTGTGACCTCAAAGAGTAGGTTCTTTGTACGTGGACGAATAGGAAAAAGAACTGGTCTTAATTACAATACAACCCTGCCCAGGAAAAGGCCTGTATTCGTTCACCTCCTAAGGTGGCTGGGGGCCAACTTTATGATTTTGTGTTAGCAAATCTGGAGTTGGATTGGGAACCTGGGAGCAAATAAGACTTCATTATTTCTTAGCTCTTTCGTGTCCAGACATCCAATAAACCAGCCGCCCTGCTCCCCAAGAAACTGGCGAGGAAGTAAAGCACAGACCTGTGGGGTTCCCGGGGTTGATGATGCACAGCACCTTGGGGTTACAGTGCTCTTTGGCCTGCTGCAAGGCCCGCCGGAGCTCGTTCACGTTCAGGGCCCAGCAGTTGTCCTCATCCAGGTAATAGTTCACCTGGATGGCATCGAGCTCCGAGATGACCGCCGAGTAGAGTGGGTACTGCGGGATGGGGATCATCACGCCTGTCCGTGACTTGCCACCCCCGGAGACCAGGATCTTCAGGATTGTCTGCAACAGAGAAGTCATGTCTCAGAGGGCCACTGCCACTTTCCACCCCCAGGGGCTGAACAGCGGCAGAAGCCGGAAGACCCCAAACCCCGCCTTTCACCAGTCACCCAGTGCCTGCCTCCAGCACAGCCGCATGTAGGTTTCTGAACTCCCCTGAGTCTACCTCTCCTCCTCTGTAAAATGAGGTCTGCTACGAGGAATAAGCAAAATGTTTTAAAGCTTTTAGCACAATGCATGGTACCTAAAGACTTGATACCTGTTAGTATTTTTAAAAGAGATCTTTTAAAGAAGTAGCCCCAAAACTAGACCTGCTCAGAATTATTCTGACCTCACCCCTGAAACTCATTCTATATGTCTGGCTGCAGCCCGGAATCTGTCTGATCACTAACTTATCAGAGCCCAAGACTTGGAAGGACCAGTGAACAAAGGAGTGTGAAACTGGGATGAAATACCCAGCTTCTGCCACCAGGTGGCGCTTCAACCTGGCTGTTTCCAAAATTGAATGAGCCCTAAGTTCACAGGATTCCTGAGAAACAGGCCAGGGGAGTCCTGTGGGGCACTAGTGGAGGTGGCAATAATTCACTGAATTCATAAGTCCAAACTCGTCTGGGTGAGTTTTACTTTTCTAAGTCTTACATGAAGACTTAGCGCCTCTCTCAGGCTCAGTTCCTTGCTACAACAATGCCAGTGGGACGGCTTGATTCTTTTCACTAAATCGTGAAGACTCTTCCCCACACCTGCCTCTGGAATCTCTGCCCATACCCGCGCTTCTCTGGGAAGAGAGAGGCGCCGTGATGGCAGCATACAGTGGAAGATGCCATGGCTGGGAGCCTGAGTCCAGCACTAGAATCTCCAATGCCTCGAGAGGCTCTTAACAGTAGGCAGACCACCTAAGGTTTCTGGGCCTCAGTTTCCTCCTGGGCTCAAGGAAGAGTTTAATGCACTTGAGAGGCTTCAGCAAAGGACGAAATCATTTAATAACATCCAAAACAAGAGCCTTGGAGGTCAAGAGACACAGACAAACATAACTTATTAAAAGAAGGGTCGGAAAGGACAAGCTCCCTGAGTAGGGAGGACAGGTGAGCAGATGGCCCCCAGCACTGACTGGGCGCCAGGGGAGGGTGCTGGAAGAGGAACAGAAGCTGCAGGTGAACCTCAGACCACAGGTTCAGCCCCTTCTCCTATGGACCCCTTGATACCAGCCCCTCTTCACCTCATCCACAGCTGATGCCCAGCCCAAGCCGCCTCCTCTCTTGTCTCCTAAACATCTACTCTGCTCCCTCCCACCACAGTTACAGCTTAAGAACCTAAATCTAATTATGCCCCTCCGTCTGCTTCAGATCCTTCAGTGGCTCCCACGGCTCTTAGGACAACAATACTCAGGACTCAGGCCCCACCTGCCTCCCAGCACATTGCTGGTAACTGCCCCTCCCCACGTGCGCTTGCCCCGGCAATGCTCCATTTCCAAACATGCAGCCCCCTTCCAGCCCAAAGCCTCGGCATATGTTGACCTTCTGCCTTGAATCTGTCCCTGCCTGCCTCCCTGAGTTCACATCTACACAGTCTGCAGATGTCTATCTGCTCAGCCTTCCTCGGAGAAGCCTTCCTGCCCTCACCAGCCCCAGGTCAGAGTTCCTGCTGCTCTCTTCTGTTAACACTTTGTCCTCATCCAGAAGCGAAACTGAAAGCTTGCGATCTGACATGTATTTCTGTGCTGGTAGTGCTAGTCAGATCCAGTACTGAGGTCTAAGCTTCCAGCCCAAGGCCTCCGCATATGTTGACCTTCTGCCCTGAATCTGTCCCTGCCTGCCTCCCTGAGTTCACATCTACGCAGTCTGCAGATGTCTATCTGCTCAGCCTCCCTTGGAGAAGCCTTCCTGCCCTCACCAGCCCCAGGTCAGAGTTCCTGCTGCTCCCTTCTGTTAACACTTTGTCCTCATCCAGAAGCGAAACTGAAAGCTTGCGATCTGACATGTATTTCTGTGATGGTAGTGCTAGTCAGATCCAGTACTGATGTCTAAGCAGAGACCAAATGTGTTTGGTTCCCCACGACCTCCCCAGCACCTGGCATAGTGCCTGGCAGAGGAGAGACAGCATATATGCTGAGTAAGAGAAAGGCTGATGCCAACTGGAGGAGGGAAACTGAGGCTGCAGGAGTGTCCAGGTTCACAAAGACTGAACACGGTAAGGACAGCAGCTACCAGGCTGGGGCAGACAGCAGGGAGCAGAGGGTGGCCAACCTCTCTGCCCAGGCCTGTCCGCCTTTAACAGCCCGCAGGCTCACGCATCAGCCCTAACATGCAAGGCTGTTCTTCACGTGGGTGAACAGTGAGCAACGATGAGCCGCTCTGACACGTACAGAAATGCCATCACTAGCTCCAGTGGTCAGGTAAATGTTATCCGGTCTGCAGGCACACCGCCATCTCTCCTGGTGATGTAGGCAGCTACATCTTCACGGATACAGTTGACGCCCTGGCTAGCACTGTAAGAGCCTGTGAGACAGCAAGCAAGACAATGACTAGAAGGAAGATCTGGCTCCATGCAGTCTGAGATATCCATATAATTAACTGGGGGTGGGAGGCTGGGGGAGGTCAAGGAAGTCTCCGTGGCTCCCTATTCCCACTGCTCTAGGTTCTGGAATTGTGGCAAGCTGCTTAACCACCTGTCTGGGATTCATCCACCCATCCTGTCATCCCTCCACCTACCCAAGCGTCTGCCCACTCATCCAACAATTTGCTCATCTGCTATCCATCCATTCATCCACATATCCACTCACCTGCCCACTCACTCACCCATCCATCTGCCCATCTGTTCATCTACCCACCCACCCACTCATCCATCCAGTATTTACTGAGAACCTACTTATACCTCAAGCATTATTCCAGGCCCTGACTTCTAACCAGTTCAATGGGGCTCATACCTGCTCTACCCACCCTGCTGGGCTTTACATGCCTTCCGCGACAGCACGGACCATTACAGCCAGGATTGCTATGCTTTTATCACTGTTGCCTACACATGGTTCCAAAGAGCCTGAGAGAAGGGTCACCCCAAAATGGCACCAGCTGCCATCCCAGGAGAGCTGTGAAGGCATTAACCACAGCATTCTTTGGGGCTGCTGGGCATGACGCACCTACCCTCACCCTATGGCAACAGCGTGCTCAGGTCGCCAGTCAGGAGCCAAATCCAAACCACCGGTTAAAAGTGAAGTTCAAAATCAGCGGTGACCACTTCGGGCTTGGGAATATTTTTGGCAAAGGGGCACACAGGAGCCTTTTGTGCCGCCAAGAGCGTTCGTTGTCATGATCTGGGTATGGGTTACACAGGTGTGCACACACAGGCACTGTACATTAATATCTGTGCATTTACCGTAGGCATACAACTGTTTTCAGGATGTCAGGCCACTACGTATGTTCTTGAAAAGAAATGAAAATAGGTACCTGAACATGCACAAAATCTCTCCAGAAGGAGACTCAAACTGGCGAGGCGACTTCTCTGGGGACAAGAACCAGGAGGCTTGGGGTCCGAAGTGGGAGGCAGATCTTTCAGTCCAAATTCTTTTATCCCCTTTGAGTTTAATACCACGTTTAAAGAAAACCAGCCAATTTCCTCCTAAGGACTGCAACGGCACCACCAGGAGGCGCCCGGTTTAAGGGTCTGTGTAGCACTGGGCTGGCTCATCCCCTTGGATTAACTGTAAACTAGGGCGGGGGAAGCGGCACCACTTCTCTACAAGTTCAGGTGGCAAACATTAACACGCACCAAATCTGGGTGGAGAATGAGAGTCCTGTCACGTTCTTTGGGGGTACTCGAGGGCATCTGCAGACGCCACTGTTAGAGAATCCTCCTTCCACTGGATGTCTTGACATATCTTGGGCTCCCATGCCCAGAAAGCTTCCTGTGCTATTTCCCTCTGCCTTCTTTCACTGCCCTCTGCTCCACTCCATGGGACCTGGCCACTTCCACACCAGCTAAGCCTCCTCTTCTTCCTGCCTCTAGTTCATCGGCTTCCCTGCATTCCCAGGCCTTTCCCCACTAGCAAGCTCTCTGTTCCCACCAGCCACAGGCTTTCCATCTTCTGTTCTGTTCTGAAATACCCTGATTCTTCAGAGCTCAGATCCAGACTTTCTCAAGAAGTCTGAGAAATGGCCTCACCCCAGCCTTTCTGATTTCTCCAGTCACCTTGCACAGATGAATCCTTGCCTCCCCATGTTGACTCGCGGGCAGGAACCATCACCTATTTCTTCTGTGCATCTCTGCAGCACCTACCCCCAGCTAGGCCCGCCCCACCACACTCCTGTGTAGGACACTGCCTGAACCCCATGGCAACCTGCCTCCCACAGTCCACAGACTGCGGACAGCTGCCAAATCACCAGCGTCATCGCATCCAAACCCTTTCACTCAGTCACACTCAGTTCTTAAGCCTCAGGGCCTTTGCACACACCATTTCTGTCTGGGAGTCATTAGCAGATTCTCTTACTCATCCTCTACATGAACTTGAAACACTTCCTCCTTAAACCCTCCCTCTCCACTAGAACCCCTTGTTCAAACCCCACAACTCTCTGCTCATTCACCAGGAACTCATGAAAACTGAGAATTATGTTTTTGTCTTAATTCTTTTTCATGTTTGTTTCTCCCAAATATGACAGCGAGCTTCATGAGCACAGAACTCCACCTGCCTTTCCCAGTGTCCCTCAGGGCCTAGAGCAGTGCCTGGTCCACAGCCCAGGCTCCAAGAGGGGCTGGAGGAGGGCGTTCCCTCCCATCTCCTGTCACCCCCAGATGTGTCTAGGTTTCACCTCAACCCCACTTAAGATTCAGGACGCAACCTGAGAACTGGATTACTCAAACAAAAAATAAATGAAGCCCCAATAAAAAATAATTTTAAAGGGCATGATAAAAACACGTCCAGGTGAGCCCTTGTGTACACACTCTATAATCCTTCCCCAGGTCAGGTGGCCCTGGGCATATCTGCCATTTCCTTCATTTTTGTGGGCAGTGCTCGGGTTGCCCAAGCCTTAGTTGACAGAGCGCCACCCCCATTGTTCTACTCTCCGCCAGAACACTGCCCTTCCTCCCACAATGGGCAGAAACAGGTAGTGACCTCCAGGGTGGGGCTTCTCCACACGTGACGAGCAGCACAAACAGCAACTTGCCTGCAAGCCCAGGAGGTGGGTACAAAGTATCTCCTAGTTCAAGGATGAGGAAAGAGGCTCAGAGAGCACCTTCCTCCCTCATCCTGCTGAGCTCCTCACACAGAAGGCGGACAGTCCTGACTCACATGGACATGGCCTCCCAACATCATTCCCCCAGCCCTGCCTGGCTGACACAGAAAAAACTTGTTGATGAGGCTTGTCCCTGGAACAAGATCCCTTCCCAGTTCCCCAGACATTCACGCAGACAGCAACCCCCTCCCACCACCTCTGGGTTGCGCTTCCTGGAGCCTCAGGCCGAAGGCCACGGATCTCTGAAAGCGCCTTTGTCCTCTGGGCTGGGCAGAGGGTGCAGAGGGAAAGAGCCTGGAGGCTGGGCCTCTGGGCTGTGGCGCTGCCCTCTGCCAGCTTGTGGTTTAGGCCTTGCCTCACAAGGTGCTGGCCCACACCCCACCCAGGCTGACTGGCAGGGAGGCAAAGGGCGGCTGGCCCCTTCCTGAGAGGGACACACGAAGGACACAGGCTTGGACGGAGGGCTGGTGGGGTGATCACAGCCAGGAAGGCTAAGCCTAGTGATGCCCATAAAGGGACAGAGCAGAAAGGGGAGGGGAAAGGCAGGGAGGTGACCGAGAGGCCGAGGGCAGCTGATACCCTGCTGAACGAGCCACAGAACCCCTGTCCCATATTCTGGAACATTCAGGCAAGCTTCCTAAAAAGCCCTGTGGAGAACTACTTCTCCTCAGGACAAGGGGAGCTGGATTCCTTATGTATTCCACTGGGCAAAGGAATGAGGCAAAAATAAACAGGAAAGAGAACATGAGATGAGAACAAAGAGCCAACGGCCCAGAGGCTGGAAATCTACCTCAGCAGGGAAGGGAGGGAAGATGCCTTCACATCCACAGGGCCTCCCCACTCAGAGCTCCCTGGCGCTGGGTGTGGGCTCCGGGCACAAAGGGGCACAGGCCGGTGTCGGGAACACAACACACACGTGGTGGGTAAGGGGGGCACCTCCACAGCGAGGAAGCCACCAAAGGGGGCCACAGCGGAGTGAGAGAAGCCGGACCAGCTGGGCAATGTACCTCCTTCTGGCCTCCCGGCTCAAGCTCAACTTTCTGCTCTGAGGGTGCAGTGGGCTTAGCGTCACAGCCGGCTCCCCTTGGAAACCCCAAATCCTGCCAAATGCAGACTCTCATGCCTGAAGTGGCCCCAGTCCACAAGAGACAGCACTGACCCCATCAGCTCAGCAAACAGGAGGCTCACAGAGCACGGACAAGGAGAGCATTTTTCCTTGACTTGGCCTGTCGGCCACCCCACACACATTCACACACTCGCTCAACGCAAACCCCTCCGTGAGGGGCCGGGGCCAGGCCCATGCTGAGAACACATGTTCTTTTCACGCCCGCCGGGACCTGGCAAGTTGGGGCCTCACCCAGGCTGTTCCCGCCGCAAGCCTGTAGGATGCGCCGGGCTCGTTTCTTAGCATCTTCTGGGAAGCTGGGGCTGTCCAACAGGTTCGGGTAGGTGCACAGTGCCATCACCTGGGGGAACAGAGGCATGGGCTGGGCTCTTGGCAACCTCCCACCCCAGGGGGGCACAAGGATGCCTCTGAGAGACAGCATCACCGCGGGACTCTCCACGAGGGCCCCCGCCTGTGGGGAGGGGCTGGGGACAGGTGGGGAGGACAGTGGATGCTCTGCAGTGTAAGGGAGATGTGAGAGGCAGGGTCCCTGGGCTCAGGCCAAGGGTAGGCCACCAGAGGAGCCAAGGAACAAAACAAGGCTGCTACTCGGCCCAGCTCCTCCATAAAGGCCA
>SJXQ01001080.1:198850-227543 GCA_006408695.1 Aepyceros melampus
CCATGCCCCGCCCCCAGCCCTCCTCACCATCACCCCCTTTCCTGGCCAGAAGTGAAAACCGAGTCAGCTTTTTCACCTCTGTAACAGAGAAAATCACCCTAACCTCACAAATTAAGAGGATTACGCAAGGAAATGTTTGCAAAAGTGTCAGTAAACCCCCGCTCAGCAGGCAAGTCTAAGCTGGAAGCTTAGGAGTGGTGCCAGGAGCAACGAGATGAGACGGGGCTCACGGCTCCGACACCAGCTGGGGGCTTCAGGCAGGCTCAGGCTTCTTGGAGCCCGGCTTTGCCTCAAATAAATTTGTGCAATGGGTGGTGACCTGGCTTGCCCTCCTGCTCTGGGGCGCTTATGAAGGCTGGAGGAAGCCAGCACCAGGTGGCAGAGGCTGGGTCTGCTGTGGCCAGCAGCGGGGCTGGATCTGGGAGTGTGCCAGCCAGTCAGAAAAGGCTGAGGCAACAGGAGCCTGTTCACACCCAGAGCCCCAGGCACGTGTGGGGAACTTCTGCAGAGCGAGGCCACTTTGGACCTCGCCTCTCCTAAGCTATGTGCTTCCAGGACAAGCTTTCAGGACAAGCAGGATGCTTTAATCTCCTCCCACCTCCACCTCCAGGGCAGAGCCACTCTGTCTGGTCTGATCCACTTCCTCATTATGGGACCAGCTTGAGGCCTCTGACACTCACACGCAGCTGGCACACTCCTGAGTCAGCAGCAATGCCACAGGAGTCCATTCAGTGGACATTCCTGAGGTCATCGCCAGCCTCAGTTCTTCTCCCCTATACCCTGAGGGGCTGCAGGCTGAGGCCCTGGGGCCCCCAACATCTGCCATCCAGAGAGCAGGGCAAAGTTTGCCACTCCTGTGTGCCAGCCCCTGCAGCAGGAAATGCTGGCAGGAAGGAAGACTAGGGGTGTCCAGCACTCAGCTTTTTTTTTTTTTTTCAGCACTCAGCTTTCCTGCCTGCCTCAGCCTACGAACCTTAACCACACAAAGACCAAATTTTGCTCCAGAATTGGCCCCATTTCTTTCTAGGAAAACGCCTTCCCCACAGCTGGTCTCCAGCCTCCATCTAGCAGATGCTATGGCACTCTCTCGCCTTTTCTTTTCCCCCAAGCACACCAATCTCACAAGTTGGGCCCATGCAGCATCCTTGCAGTTGGCACTCAAACTGAAACATGGAAATGTGCCTCTTGAAGGCCTTCATGTTCATCCTCTCATGGAGGCCCCCAGAAGTCCTCTGTGGCAGTGCTCTGGTGATTTCCACTTGCCCAAAGCCACCCAGCTGATCAGCAACAGAGCCAACACTCAAACCTGGGGATTCTCATTTAGGAAACCATATCTAGACCCCCATGCACCACCTCCCAGCCTTCATCTACTCTCTGATGGCCTCACCAACCCAGGTCTGAACTCAGCATCCAGGACCATTCACCTGGGAATCTTGTACACTACAGCGACCTCAGGATGGGCTTATAGATTTTAGACAGCCCTGGAAGGAAGGGGAGGAGCCTGCTGGAGAGAACCAGAGGGGATGTCAGGCGCTGGCGGGGGTTGCTGCTTCAGTGGCATCTCCCTGTGGGATTCCAGTGCCTGCTGGGTCTTGAGGGGCTGGACAGGCAAGGAGGCAGAGGCAATTTAATAGGCTTGGCTGTCAGGTTGGCTCCCTGCTCCCCCAGGGACCTCGGTTCCGGAGGGCCAGCTCACCTGTCGCAGGAAGGTGATTGGCTGCTGGCCCATGGCCTGGGCATCCCCGATGTTGGCACGGATGACCTCAGTGAATGGTTTTTTGATACCCTGAGTAGAGAGAATGCAATAGGTGGTTACTTAGGGATTCTCAGACCCTAGATTTCAGAAGCCGAGCGATGGTCAACAGGACATTAGTAAGCAGCCCTATTCTGAGCCTTGCCAGGTGTTGGGCACAGTGCCAAGCGCTTGATGTGCTTGGTCCCATTTGACCTTCACAACCACCCCCATGAGGAAGGGCTTGTGTTAATCCCATTTTATAGACTGGGAAATTAAGGCTTCAAAAGGTTACCCACTTTCTGAGAAGGCAGAAGAACTTCCCTGGCCTGCCAGAGAACCCTGAGGCAGCTGTGGGTCCACACTGACCCTGGGGCAGATGTGGTGTGAAGGAGGGAGGGGGTCAGCAGCAGAAAGCATCAGGGAGAGGGTCCCACAGCTGCCAGCTCCACCTCTAAGTGACTGATGGGACACTGCAGGCAGCCTTCCTGCCAGAAGACACTGATCCACAGAGACCTCTCGGGGGTTGTTCTCTTGCAACCCTGTCTTTGCAAAATGAAGAATGTGGACTGAGCTTCATACTGGAAAGAAGAAAAAGTACCAGGGATAAAGCTGTCTGGTTGAAGAGCAAAAGTGAGGCCACTGCCTGAGCAATGCGTTTAGCACAGAGCAGAGACAGCAGGAGAGAAGGAACTCAGAAACCGTAGCAACAACATCGCTGGGAAATGACTACAGACACCCTGGCTGCTGCAAAGGAGAAAATGCGGTTCGGATGGAGCACTGCGGAGATCTGGAAATATGGGAACTCCACACAGTTCCCTGATAAATCCAGAATTAGCCACTATAAGAGTTAGAATCAACAGCAGGTTCAAGAACCTCCCAGAGCAGCTGAGAGGATTATCTGAGACAAACAGTATGAAAGCACTTGGCAGAGTACAAATATCATCATGTTGCAAAGCTGGACCAGGAGCAAGATTGCAAGGGTCACCGTGGGGGAAGAAGGCATGGGGCAAGGGGCGGCCTGCACGGAATGGCCACCTTCCCATCTCCAGCTGCCCTGTTCCCAAAGGCATTCTAAATACAAATTTTAAAAGTAAAATTCTATGATTCTGATACTTGTCTTCTCCGTTTCACACAACGTGTGAGTGAATAAAAGCCAACTTTAGAAAACTTTCCCCTTTTTAACTCAGTAATATACACCTTAAGTAAAGACCAGTGGGCTTAAGGAATGAAAGCAGCTGCCAAACAAGTTTTCTTGACTCTCATTTGCCACCACTAAGCCCTCTCATATGGAATTCTCCAGCTGCTTTAGGAGCCAGGAGGCACAAGGGGCTAGGAGGGCATCCCAGAAACAGCCCTGCGCTATGCTCAGTGCGTCCAACCTTTTGCAACCCTCTGGACCGTAGCCCGCCAGGCTCTTCTGTCCATGGGGATTCTTGAGGCAAGAATACTGAAGTGGGTTGCCATGCCTTCCTCCAGGGGATCTTCCCAATCCAGGGACTGAACCCACATCTCCTGCACTGCAGGCAGATTCTTTACCATCTGAGCCACAAAGGGAGCCTGGAGGCAGCCCTGGACTTCCATAAACCAGGCCTAATGAGTCGAAAAGCTCTGTTTGGGTTGGAGGAGGTAGAATTCCCTTCTGCCCTTTTTACCAAGTTCTTCAGGGCTGGCCAATATGGAAAGACATCTCGGGGTGGGGGGTGGGGGGCGGCAAGGAAGTGGGTAACACTGCCTACTGCCCCGGACTGGGCCAGGGTTGAAGTCAGACACCCTGCAGACAGGCTGCAGGCCGTGTGGCCTCAGGGCTCATCCCACAGGCTGAGCAACTCAGGCCACTGTGTGCAAAGGGTAGGACTCCCCCACCCACACTGGCCTAAGCTCCTGGCATGGGACCCTCTATTAGTCTGACTCCATCGCCACGGCCCCCTAATCCTGGCCAGCTGAACTCAGGTGATTTCCACAGTGTGGGCACAGTCCACCTGGTGGGGAGTAAATCTGTCACAGTCGAGGGCAGGACACATACCACACAGCCGTGGGCCCTGGGCTAGCCCCATGGAGGGAGAAAATAATCAGATCCCTGGATGTTCCTTTTCTGCATCCCCTCCACCCTGCACTGCTCAATCAACTCAGGGCAGGCCGACAAGCAGCCTGGGAGTATGGAGCATCTCCTTTTTTGGGTCTGGGTACCCACAGGCTCCAGATACTTTGCTATGATGGATGAGCTAGTAGGTGTGAAACTGCCTCCTCTGAATGGACTGGGGACCGGGCTGCCCAGCCAAGGGCCACCATACAAAGGAGACTCCTGTATCTATGCACTTGAGTTCTACGTGGGTTGGGAAATACCAAGGAGCCAGGGCAGACTTCTGCCCACAGTGACTCATCCAAGTCTGGCAAGCACACCCAATGGAGACCTCACCTCAGCCCTGCTCCCAGGAGCCACCCAGGTCAGCACGTAGCTTCTTAGTTCTAATTCCTAGCATCCTAGAGCCACGTGTCTAACTCACTTGCACACATCCTACCCAGAGCTGCCTCACCAGGGGGCACTGAGATGAGATCCATCACAAGGGGGGGCTCCCTTCCCACCATTCAGGTCAAGGAAGGCTCAGGGAGCAGGCCCCCAGGCTCTGGAGATGGCATATTTCAGAAGGTGTTATTGGGAAGATGGATAAAGGAAGGACAATGATAACTCCTTTATCATTGTTATGACTGTCCTTCCCAGTTCACAGGTGCAGAGTTAGAACAATGGACAATTCCAACAGGCACAGGCATTTTCCTCAAGGTAGGGGTGGCTCCTGTCATTTCATGCGACATGCCAGTGGGGAGGCTTGGTAGTACAGTTACTCCCCAGAGAAACTCCCTTTCATTCATGAACAGTTATGAATCATGCTCTGTGACAGAAGTGGGCAACACGGGAAAGGCCACCACCTTCAGAGTGCTGGCTGATGAAGAAGCAGGCTCAGAGAAGGGAGAGAGGGCACAGCTGGCCCCAGAGAGCTCCGGAAGGAAGTCTCAGAGACAAGCCCGACTAGTCTCCAGGGTCCTTGAGAACAGCTGCGGTGCACAGCAGAAGAAAGTGAGACTCAGCACAGGGTCTGGCCCCAACCATCGTGATATGCAAACCTGGAAGAAACTGAGCCAAACCTACACAGGCCTGATATTAAGAGGAGGTGGGGACTCCAAGGGCTGAATTTTCTAACCACGGAGGCAGGGAAGGCTGGACGGAAGGCTCCTGAACTGTGGGAGTCTGCGGGAGGGTCAACCGTAGAAGTGGAGATCTGCAGGGCAGAGTAGGGATGAAAGGTGAATGAGCTCCAAACAGGATAATTCAAGGCAGCAAGCCTAAGCTCCAGGCAGGAGAGAGCCAACCCCACAGAGGCATTCCTAGACCCAGAGACTCAGAAGGAAGGCAAGGAAAGAGGGACACTCGGCACCTCTCGCCCAGGCAACTCTCGTTAGCTTGGAAACAAGACCCTCAAGAGTTCTGATTGGGAAATTCCCTAGTGGTGCACTGGCTGGGACTCCACGCATTCACTGCTGAGGGCATGAGTTCAGTCCCTGATTGGGAACTAAGATCCTGCAAACCATGCAGCACAGGCTAAAAAAAAAAAGAGAGGAAAACTAGCCTTTGCTTTCTCATAAAGTTTTTTTTTTGTTGTTTTTTAGAAAAACTGCTTATATTAATATAAGTTCACATAACCTTTTGACCTAAAACAGAAAAGTCTCTGGTGCAGTTATTTCTCCCCAGATAGCCAGAATCCTGATAGGGTTCTAGCTATTCAAACCATCATCACTAAACATCTCCAACTCGTCTTCAGTGGAAATAAATTGGCCCTATTTTACAGAGGAATAATTGAGGCCAAGGTGTTCTGAACGATGCGAGGCCCACAGCACATAAAGGCAAAGCCCAGGGTGCAGGTCCCTGGTGACTTGGGCAGGGAGGATGAGCAGAGGGTTCATCCAGACAAAAGCCTGTTACAAATTTCTTTTATTTTAAAATCGCGTCTAAGCGCTAAAGAAAACGGCCTATGAGATTTCACTGCTTGTGCCTCACACATCCAGAGTTTCTGCTCTTAGCTCTTAGCTCACTATCAGCAGGTGCTCCAGCATTCTCCATTTTCATCTGTTTCTCGATGTAGCACTCAGTGATTTTAACATATTCAGTGTTTCCCTTCATGAATGTTTTGCCCTGACTCTGTACTTTTTACAAACAAAAGCCATTCCTGTCTCCACTTATGTCAACCTCCTTTCCTCCTCCAATAAAACAAGGGAAAAAGAAGTAGGTTGAGGAGGAACTGACAGATCTTTTCAAAACTCCTACTAATGGCAGTTTATTTTTAAGTGCTGCTCCCAGGGAACACCAGGATCTGAAAAGCTGATAGGTACTCCCCCCTTGGAGCGCTGTCAGGGAGAAACAGGGCCTCCCTGAAAGCACACAGACCAGGCTGGAGGAGAATGGCCCCTTTCACACGGTCTTAGCCAAGTGCCCCTCCTCCCTCAGGCTCTCCTGAGCATTTTCCCCCCCTCCTACCACAAAGCAAGATGGACAGGACTTGTCTGGCATGCCACCCCATAGTCAAAAACCAGAGCCACGTGTCCAGCCAAACAGGCAGTACTGTTGACAGAGCACCTGGTGAGGTGATTCCATAAGGCAGTATAAGGCCTTCAGATGGAGAAAGAGGCACAAAAGTCAGGGCCTGGGGAAACCCTGGGCCCACCAGACCACTACTCTTCTTTTACAGACTAGAGAAACCAAAGCCCAGAGAGGACAAGAGATTTGCCCCCAAGTCACTCAACTCCCTACATATCCCATCTCTAACCAAGTCAAACCCTTTAAAGTAATATCAGTCCAGTTTCGATCATTAGAGTTCAAAACAGAAGTAAAAACCTGAAGCTGTGCAAAGCTAAGCCAAAAATAAAAAAAAAAAAAGACTGAAAACCCTGAGAAAACATGGCTCTCTCAGAAGAGGACCTCCTTAAGCTAGTGAAATGGAGAGGCTGACTTTCAAGAATGAAAGATTTAAGCGAGGCTTTGCTGGCTTGGCTGGGGCTATTATCTCCAGCACCAAGAGTCAGGCAACTGAGACTCGCCGAAGTGAGGAGAGAATAAGAAGGGATGAATTTGAACGAAAGTACTGGAGAATGTAGATGGGCAGAAAGAATGTCTCAAGTTATTCAGGGGTAGGACATGGCAGTGGAGCCATCTGTCCTAGAAATCACAGCGTGTTTCCAGCCCAAATGACCAAGAACTTTCTCCAACTCAATGATGGAGTCATACCGTTGGAACATCTTCGCAGTTGCCCACTGCACACCAAACTTTGCACTATAAAGTCCTAAGCCCAGCACACCAGACTCCAGTCCCTCATTTCCATCTTATTCATTTATCATATCCCTTGCCAGACAGTGCTCTCCAAACAGCACCATCCCCTCCCCTATTTGCCCAGAAATTCCCAACCTTGTTTTCGCTCCCAGCCCTCCTTCCACCTAGAATGCTCTCACATTTTCTCTACCTGCTAAAAATAATAATAACCACCAATCCTTAAAGAATTGGAGGAAGAGAAGTTCAGGCCCAGAGAACAACATGGCAATCAGTTCCATGAAGGCAAAGACAGTGTCTCCCTTCTATTCTACCATCCTCATACTTCATGGAGTCCATGCTATTTAACAAAAGGTAGAGATATTCCCCAGAATCCCTACCAGCTCTGGGACCAGAGAAATTAGTTGTAAAGTGCTAAACCGGAAACAATTTAACCTCAGCTTTAACAGGGAGACTGTTTTCTCAAGGAGGGCCAGCTCCAGTCTGCCAGATATCAACAAGGAGCAGAAACCTTTTTTCTGCCTGTGGTCTACTTTTGGGACAGAGAGGCACAGAAACCAAGCCAGCCTTCCAAGGACCAAGCTTTAAACTTAGCCTTGCAAGGAGTCAGAGGGAGACACTGGACTTGACTTATTCAACTCTTCAACTCACTGTTTTGAGTCAGCAGAACTGGGTGTCCTGATGAAGTCTCAGCAAGCCATGAGCTCATCAAACGCCCCAAAGTGCCCATGTTACAGTCATGGTCCCATCATGGCTTCTTCCCAAGCATTCAAGAACCATTAAGTGTCCAACTCACCCCCAGGACAGTCAGTTCTGGTGCCTATAAGAGTGAGATCAAAGCTTCATCTGCTCCTATAAATCTTAGGAATATATACATTTTTTACATTACCCTTCTGGACCCTGCCTCCTGAATTCCACCAGCGTTAGAACTCTGGTAAACTACAGAGGTGTTTCTTTCACCCACCCGAGCCACCTCGTTGTAGGGGGACAGGAATCACTACCAGGTGTGTGGTCACTTTACACACAGCTGTGAACTCAAGATTCCAGTCTGCCGGCCGCCAGGAGGAAGAAAGTCCCAGGGCCACTCTGCCAAGGCCCCAAAGGTCCAAGCCTCTGCTACCCACTGTGGCGACTGTATCCTCAGAGAACAAAATAGGGCTGTCAGTCAAGGTTCCAAAGGGGATCTAGGGGAAGGAATTGTGCGGGACAGCTTTTGTCAGGGAATCATTACTGGAAGAATTGACCCAGAAGGTCTGAGAGAGAGAAAAAGCTTCAGGAGAACATCCAGGTCTCTTCAGAGCCTTCATCGCACCTCTGGCGCCTAACGTGATCTCTGAAATTCTCCTTTATGTCTTTCCTGCCTGTCGTTGTCCTCACGTTCACGCCCGGTGGATCTTGGTTCCACTCAAGTAAGACAGCCACATAGCAGGCAGCGCCTGGCACTAAGGGCCACTCATTTGTAATTGGTGAATTCAGTTCAACAAGTGAACCATAGCTGAGGGCCTTACTTTGTGCCAGGTGCCGGGCACTAGTGAGGGAAGGGTTGGGGGAGGGCATTCTCTCATTTCAGTCAAGACTGGCACAATAAAGGAGCTTGGCCACGCGGCTGGAGGAAGTACAGCGGGTGGACCCCAGGAGGCGACAGCTGCTACTCCTCCCCCTCCCCCCACCAGTGCCCCCTGGCCCCCCGGGGCCCTCCCGCCCCACGCGGGCCCGGGCGCTCGCGCTCACCCGCTGCAGCTCGAGCTCGATCTCGCCGGCCTTGAGCACGATAGGTCCCCGCACCGCGTACTCCACCGCCTTCACCTGCGGGTTCATGGACTCGAGCGTAAGGATGCGCTCGCGCCGGCTCCGCTCGGGCCGCACTTTGAGCACCGCCGAGGCCTCGGCGGCCGCGCTGCTCTGACTACGGCCCCAAGGGCCGAGGGTCCGGGGGCAGCAGCCCCGCCGGACCAGCGCCGCCGCCCGCTGCATCGCGCGGCCGCCGAGAGAAACCTTGGGACAAATAAAGAAAGAACAAACACGTCGCGCACAGCCCAAGGCAGGCACGCGGGCACCCGCCCCCAAGCTCAGCCAAGGGCTCCTTCAGCGAGAGGTGCCAGCCTGGCTTCGGGGACGGGTGCCCATCCCCCGGCGACTCGGACCCTGCCCTCGCCGCTGCAGAGCCAAAGCGCTGCACAACCGGGTTTTGCAAAGGCTGAGCCCAATGCATGCATGCAACGTGCCTGTCGCCGCCTGGTCACCCCTTCGTCGAGTCCGGCTAGAAAGCTCGCCAAGAGGAGCTCCTTGGCTCAGGCGCCGGCAGCCGCATCCCAGCTCCCGCACGCAGCACCCGGCCCCCAGCGCTCACACACCCACAGCCCGCGAGTCCGCCCGGGCCTCCCCGCTGGCTCCTGGGCCTTGTAGTTCCCTTGTCGTTCTTCAGAACAGGTATGGCGAAGTAGTTGAACTACAAGTCCCATAGTGCCCCGCGCTGGCCTGATCTGGGGGCCGGGCTGGAGGCGGGAACAAGGGTCTGGCTCTGCCGTGGGCTGGGCGGGCTCTTTGTCTGGCTGAAGGGTCTGGGATCCTGGAGGGGGTCTGGTGGGGCCTCTCCTCGCGGCTTTCTGCGAATTTAGAGCTATTTGGTGCTTCTCCCTGGAGGCACGTCGCGCATTCCCCCACACAACCCTTTCCCCAACATCTGCAAAGACATAGGCGGAGAGATGGTGCAGTCCTCACCCCAAGTTTCATCATCCAGGGTTCAGTGGCCACTGTTTAGGAAGCAGGGGTGGGGTGGGGGTTAGGAGTTTGCGACTTGACTGCCACTTTTACCCGTCTCAACGTCAGTTTTCTTGTCAAAAGGGAGATCAGCTCTCAGCCTTTAAGGATTGTCGTGAAAATCAAAGGACCAACAGCTGGTATATACCAGGTGGTCAGGCTTCCTCAGAGCCCCATTTGAAATGCTACCCCACCTCCACTACGTCTTTTTAATTTCCTTTCTAGCATCAGAAATTTAGATACTTTTTACTGGCTCCCCCATTAATCATGTAAGCTCCAGAAGGCAGGGGCAGCGTTTTTCTCGTTCATTGTGTTCACAACGTATTCACACAACCTCTGAGTGTTAGCAGCACATAGTAAGAACTCAGTAAACGTTTGCTGAGAATGGATGCTCAGCTTTTTGTAGCTTTTTTTTTTTGGTAAAGGTACCTGCTGTTGACTAAAAAAAGATGTACAACTTGAGAGTTGTGAGTTAAGTTTTATTTGAGGCAAAATGAGGACTGAAGCCTGGAAGGCAGCATCTCAGATAGCTCTGAGAGACTGCTCCAAAGCGGCAGTGGGGGAAAGTCAATATACAAGGTTTTGGTGAAGGGGGAGTTCAATACCATGAAGCACTCAATTTACAAAAGGGTTTTTTGTTAGTCATGAGGGTGCTTTCTAGATATGAGGAGATGCAAGGGTTGAGATAAAATCTGTTCCTAAAAACATCCCAGGGCTTCCCTGGTGGCTCAGAGGTTAAAGCGTCTGCCCACAATGCGGAAGACCCAGGTTCGATCCCTGGGCCGGGAAGATCCCCTGGAGAATGAAAGGGCAACCCATTCCAGTACTCTTGCCTGGAGAATCCCATGGAGGGAGGAGCCTGGTAGGCTACAGTCCATGGGGTCGCAAAGAGTTGGACACGACTGAGCGACAAAGTACTAAAAACATCCAACTATCTGAAGACCTGTCCCACCAGATTCCCTGGAGCACAGAGTGTCCCACTCCACCCTGAACTCTCTCAGGGGTTGTTGAAGATCAACAGCTATGGCAGCACGGGGTTCAATCTCCAGAGGCAGATGGCAAATGCCTTGTTCAGTCACTGGCAATGCTCTTGGTAAGTGCCAATTTGTTGCTGACATGGCCCCTTTGTGGTCATAAATCCTACCATACTTTGGGGGTCAGTTCATAACCGTTTTGTCCCGCATTGCTGGGAAGGCTCATCCCCAGTTCTGAAGAAGGTTTTTGTTGATAAGACACTCAGTGTGCTATTACTGGACTAGGTCTTAATAGTCAAAGATCTCTGGACACCTGTCTTCTAGTTATGGTCCAGGAAAGTATTCCCTCTCGTTGCATCTTTTCATACCTGCTGCTGCTAAGTTGCTTCAGTCATGTCCGACTCTGTGTGACCCCATAACGGAAGCCCACGAGGCTCCCCTGTCCCTGGGATTCTCCAGCAACAACACTGGAGTGGGTTGCCATTTCCTTCTTCAATGCATGAAAATGAAAAGTGAAAATGAAGTCGCTCAGTCATGTCCAACTCTTAGTGACCCCATGGATTGCAGCCTACCAGGCTCCTCCGTCCATGGGATTTTCCAGGCAAGAGTACTGGAGTGGGTTGCCATTGCCTTCTAGAGTTACACTATTACAATCATTGATCATATATCGAACTATACATTTGATCAGCTGCTTCAAGTCCAGTCATCATTTCCGTTGAAGGCTCAGTCATATACTTGGTAATACAAGAAAGAATAATCTTGTGAAACAAGCAAAATACAAATGGTATAGTTAATAACATTCGTGGAATTAAAAGTAAATATTTTAGCCATGAGCCTCCCACACCAGTTTTTTTTTTTTTTTTTAAAAGATTGTCAAGACTAGGGAATGGGTCACTTAGAGCAGAAACCTGATTTTCCATGTGGTTCAAATGTGTTACATTAAAGGATTTATTAGGTACAAAAATACAGCATTCAGTTCGAATTATAACACACATATCTCCCTGAGATGCTGTAAGGTGTCAAGGGTCTGGCAGTTGTGTAGCACTGCCTTTCTCATCATAGAGATCTCAGAATTCAATAAGATAATAGCCCAGTTACTATCATTTAAAGCTTATGAAAGTTGTTGCGGCTTAGATATGGTCAATTACATCCTCCAACCCCATTGAAGGTGCACACACACACAAGCTGCTCAATGGTCATACCAGTAGAATACAGATCTTTGACCCATTGAGATCATACCAATGGTAGATTGGTTGGGGTTACCTGTAATTTGTTAACATGTATGACCTTAAATTCATGGGAATCCCAGGCTACACTTTCATATCATCCCTGTAGATGTCAAGGCCATAAATTAGTGCCACAAATCCACTGAGCTCCATACCAATCACTCTCTCTAAGGGTAATAACAGGCATAGTTCATAAAGCACCCAGCCTTGTCTCATAATTACCAGGTTGATCATTTTTAGTATGATTTAACCATTCCAACATAGAGGAGCCTTTAAAGTTAAATGACCATAGCCTGATGTTAACCATGTAGATCCTCCCCATAATTGTAGGAGTTTTCCTTTTAATAAATGAGAAGTTAATTTTTTATTGAGACTTAGCTCATCACTCCAATTGAGTTTAAATGACCCGAAGAGAAAACTTAAATCTATGGCCAGCCTCAGAGCAGGTATTTTTAATTGGCCAGGTGAGAGGATCCCATCTAGAATTATTATGAATAGATAGAACAGGACTGAACACTTATCTAAAACAAATTTCCTAGGGGGGTATCCAATCAGAGCCCTAAAGAACAGAAATCCACCAAGGTAACCCAGAAGTAATAGGCACAGGTAATTGGCCACAATCCAACAATTGGATTGCATTTTAAACTAGCATAGAATCATGTCCATGATAGAAAACATGTGATTGATATGCATAG
This sequence comes from Aepyceros melampus, assembly GCA_006408695.1. Taxonomy (NCBI): domain Eukaryota; kingdom Metazoa; phylum Chordata; class Mammalia; order Artiodactyla; family Bovidae; genus Aepyceros; species Aepyceros melampus. Next base: position 211,555 of record SJXQ01001080.1, read on the forward strand.
GCATAGGAATCAAGAAAACATTATAAATGATCATAAAAGTCAGATCAGCATCTTGGGCAAGCTGTCTACTTCTGATGTCATCTTCTCATCCTAGTGTAGTGTAGTTTCCTGTTTGAGCATTGTTTTAAGGTGAGTTTGAGGTCAGCAGGCCTCTCTATGGACCAGTCCAGCTTAGGGGCCTTTGGAAATGGGAGTTAACTGAAGAGTCAATTTCCCTTCAATTTCACTGAAGATGAGCTAGTTAAGAGTACCTGATAGAAAGGTCCTTCTATCCAGGTTGGAGACAGTTCCTTAAATTATGTCTTCTTCCAGTCTTGATTGAAGATCATGTGTGAGGCATCTGATCTTCATCCAAAGAGAGATTACTGCGATAAGCTTCAGAAACAACCCTAGAGCATCCTTTAATAATTCAATTAAATTTTACATTAATATACTCTAACAGCAAAGAACTATCCTGGAAATAAGTCTTAGTACATACAGACCTCCATTAACAAACTAGGATTTAACATTCCTCGAAACAGCTCTTTCTCTCTAAAATCACCATCATCTTTACCAAATATAACCTAACTAAGACCTGTTTGTATATAGGTCTGGTCTTAAGAAACTTGGCCTGATGATTTCAGTTCAGTTCAGTTCAGTCGCGCAGTCATGTCCGACTTACATAACCATAATTGATCATAGACCTTTTTGCTTCACTGAGAGTTGCTTTGCTCAGACTGAACTTTCAAAATCGCTGGAGGGTTCAGAGAGAGAGAAAAGATAAATGTTTCAACTTGTTTATAAAATGTAATTTTACCAAATTACTGTCATAATTAGTTTGAGGGGAAAGTTTCTTTTCCTTACACCTGGAAAACAGATTCAAATCAGTAATTTTTCATATAGAAACCATAAAAGTTATAAGCACATTCATCATTTCACTCAGTCCTTTTGTTAACCTTTGTGAAGTCATCAGATTTTCTGTTAGAATCCTTACTCGGTTCAGAAACTGGTATTTATCCAAAAGTCCTTTTTATAAATCTACTTGAAAAGGTGAAACTTGGTTAGTGCTATTACAATATCGACATAGTAACTAGAATTATGCCTGGTAACATTTTACCCAAACATATCAAAATTTTAGGAACTCCATACAGTTTCTAGGATATCTATATTAGTAACATTTACCATACATTATAACCCAAGAATTATTACTCACTTGACAATACCCCTCGTGTAATTCTGCATACAAAATGAACCTAATTAGTGTAATATCTCTCCTTGGGATGTTTCAGGGGCCCTTTGAAGCATCCCAAAGTTAGCTAGAAATCTTTTTTGAATAAGATAGAAAGATTTAGGAAGCTTTGTCAACAAATATCAAAAAGGCCAAAGTAACAACAAGGGATTTCAGAGCAGATCATTTAAGAGATAAAGAAACTTAAATCTATCATCAAAGGCAGTTCAATATCTGAAGAAAAGGTGTCCTCTTAACAGAGAGAAAAGCTAAATTCAAGTTTTTGCACCAGCTTAGAAAGAAAGTGCAATCGCTCAGTCATGTCCGACTCTTTGCGACCCCATGGACTGTAGCCTACCAGGCTCCTCTGTCCATGGGATCTTCCAGGCAATAGTACGGAGTGGATTGCCATTTCCTTCTCCAGGGGATTTTCCCAACCCAGGGATTGAACCTGAATCTCCCGCACTGTAGACAGATGCTTTACTGTCTGAGCCACCAGTCAGTACTTTACTTAAAAGGTAAACTTAATTAACTTTATTTTTAATTTAGTCCTGCTGCTGCTGCTGCTGCTGCTGCTAAGTCGCTTCAGTCGTGTCCGACTCTGTGCGACCCCATGGACGGCAGCACACCAGGCTCCCTCGTCCCTGGGATTCTCCAGGCAAGAACACTGGAGTGGGTTGCCATTTCCTTCTCCAATGCATGAAAATGAAAAGTTAAAGTGAAGTCGCTCAGTCGTGTCCGACTCTTAGCGACTCCATGAACTGTATGTAGCCTACCAGGCTCCTCCATCCATGGGATTTTCCAGGCAAGAGTACTGGAGTGGGGTGCCATTAACCATATACAAAACTCTTTCCTCATGGTTCACTTTTCACAAACCTTATCCCTTTCTGTACCCATTACTGCATTCTTCCATCCTAAAAAGCCACCTGTAAGGCAGGCTTACTTCATTTTCCCTTCACAAAATGCAATTCCATTCCTCATACCTTCTTTACTGAAAACACATTTCCTACCTCCCTTAAGCAACCAAGAACTGACTTTTATATTAGCATTTTATAGATTGATGAGCATAAATATCAGTGATAATTTCTAAAACCTTTGTTTTTTTAGAGAGAACATTTTAGGATGGCACCAAACATCATTTCTTTTTAATCCCAAATCTCTTTAGTTTCTCTCTAAGAGGTAATTAAAAAGCCACCTGTAAGGCAGGCTTACTTCATTTTCCCTTCACAAAATGCAATTCCATTCCTCATACCTTCTTTACTGAAAACACATTTCCTACCTCCCTTAAGCAACCAAGAACTGACTTTTATATTAGCATTTTATAGATTGATGAGCATAAATATCAGTGATAATTTCTAAAACCTTTGTTTTTTTAGAGAGAACATTTTAGGATGGCACCAAACATCATTTCTTTTTAATCCCAAATCTCTTTAGTTTCTCTCTAAGAGGTAATTAGTGTTTAGTAGTAAATGTTTCAAAATCTTCTTTTATTTGGAAATGACTTAGCTATTCAATAGACTTCCAACACTTAGTTTAGCACAACCCTTAGAAGTTCAAGTTACCCCAATTTGGATAGACTATTTTAGACAGACATTCCTAAAGTGTAATTATTCTTAATAGAGTTTATCTAAAGGCTCATATCTCATTTACATTTTTTAAAGAAATTTCTTCATTCAGCAAGGTAATTTCTTTGCTGACAAACTTGTAACAGATATAGTAATATTTAACTGGAACCAGAGATCAAATTGCCAACATCCACTGGATCATGGAAAAAGCAAGAGAATTCCAGAAAAACATCGATTTCCAGTTTATTGGCTATGCCAAAGCCTTTGACTGTGTGGATCACAAGAAACTGTGGAAAATTCTGAGAGAGATGGGAATACCAGACCACCTCTTGAGAAATCTGTATGCAGGTCAGGAAGCAACAGTTAGAACTGGACATGGAACAACAGACTGGTTTCAAATAGGAAAAGGAGTACGTCAAGGCTGTATATTGTCACCCTGCTTATTTNTCACAATAAACTGTGGAAAATTCTGAAACAGATGGGAATACCAGACCACCTGACCTGCCTCTGAGAAATCTGTATGCAGGTCAGGAAGCAACAGTTAGAACTGGACATGGAAAAACAAACTGATTCCACATAGGAAAAGGAGTACGTCAAGGCTGTATATTGTCACCCTGCTTATTTAACTTCTATGCAGAGTACATCATGAGAAACGCTGGACTGGAAGAAACACAAGTTGGAATCAAGATTGCCGGGAGAAATATCATAACCTCAGATATGCAGATGACACCACCCGTATGGCAGAAAGTGAAGAGGAACTAAAAAGCCTTGGTGAAAGTGAAAGCTGAGAGTTGAAAGTGAAAGATGAAAGTTTATGAAAGTGAAAGAGGAGAGTGAAAAATTTGGCTTAAAGCTCAACATTCAGAATATGAAGATCATGGCATCTGGTCCCATCACTTCATGGGAAATAGATGGAGAAACCGTGGAAACAATGTCAGACTTTATTTTGGGGGGCTCCAAAATCACTGCAGATGGTGATTGTAGCCATGAAATTAAAAGACACTTACTCCTTGGAAGGAAAGTTATGACCAATCTAGATAGTATATTCAAAAGCAGAGACATTACTTTGCCAACAAAGGTCCATCTAGTTAAGGCTATGGTTTTTCCAGTGGTCATGTATGGATGTGAGAGTTGGACTGTGAAGAAAGCTGAGCGCCAAAGAATTGATGTTTTTGAACTGTGGTGTTGGAGAAGACTCTTGAGAATCCCTTGGACTGCAAGGAGATCCAAACAGTCCATTCTGAAGGAGATCAACCCTGGGATTTCTTTGGAAGGAATGATGCTAAAGCTGAAGCTCCAGTACTTTGGCCACCTCATATGAAGAGTTGACTCATTGGAAAAGACCCTGATGCTGGGAGGGACTGGGGGCAGGAGGAGAAGGGGACAACCGAGGATGAGATGGCTGGATGGCATCACCGACTTGATGGACATGAGTTTGCATGAACTCTGGCAGTTGGTGATGGACAGGGAGGCCTGGCATGCTGCAATTCATGGGGTCACAAAGAGTCAGACATGACTGAGCAACTGAACTGAACTGAACTGAGCAGCATAAACAGACCACCTGCAATATCACTTCACTTATAAAACTTCTCCTGAAAAGATGTGTTAATTTCTGCTATACAGCAGTGTGACTCAGTTACACATATATATTCTTTTTCATATTCTTTTCCATTATGAATATAGTGGGCTTTCCTGGTGGCTGAGCAGTAAAGAATTTGCCTGCAATGCAGGAGATGTGGGTTCAATCCCTGGACGGGAAGATCTCCCGGAGGAGGACACAGCAACTCACTTCAGTATTCTTGCCTGGAAAATCCCACAGTCAGAGGAGCCTGGTGGGCTGCTGTCCAGTGTTGAAAAAAGTTGGACACAACTGAAATGATTGAGTATGCATGCACACACACTGAATATACTTCCCTGTGCTATACAGTAAGAACTTATCGTTTATGCATTCTATCCAAACATTCTATAATAGTTTGGATTGGCTAACCCCAAACTGCCAATCCATCCCTTTCCCATCCCCTCTCCTGCTTGGCAACCACGTCTGTTCTCTATGTCTCTTAGTCTGTTTCTGTTTCATAGATAAGTTCATTTGGGTCCTATTTTAGATTCCACATATAAGTGATATCATATGGTATTGAGACAAAGATTGTTTAAAAGGGAGCTTTCAAGAGGAAGTGAAGGAAGTGAATGAGCACTTCATACTGTAAAATTATGATACACTGAAATAATTACACATTTGTATGCTAACTTATCTACAAAATATAGCTAAGAGTAAAGGTTTCTCTATTGAGCTGAGTAAGGAAAGTAATTAATTAAATAATAAAAAAAATAATAGGTGTGGCTTAGTGAGACATGTGCTTAATGTCTATGGAAGAGGGATCTAATCTCAAGAGCTTCTGAAAGGACCAACACTGTTGTAATCTGATCTAAACTCCTCTCAGGGTAGTATGGTAAACTGAGAATAGGAACTCTGGACTCAGGTGACCTAGGTTTCAAGTCTCAGTCTGACACTAGCTGTGTGAACTTGGGAAAGATAATCCTAAAGATAATTTTATCTCCCACCTTGTTTTCTCACCTACATGAAGGAGATAACCATCTGCATTTCATCAGTTCAGTTCAGTTTAGTCGTTCAGTCATGTCCGACTCTTTGTAACACCATGGACAGCAGCAACCAGGCTCCCCTGTCTATCAACAGCTCCTGGAGCTTGCTCAAACTCATGTCCATTGAGTCAGTGATGCCGTCCAACCATCTCATCCTCTGTCGTCCCCTTCTCCTCTTGTTTTCAGTCGTTCCCAGCATCAAGGTCTTTCCAATAGGTCAGTTCTTCACATCAGGTGGCCAAAGGATTGGAGCATCAACTTCAGCATCAGTCCTTCCAATGAATAATTAGAATTGATTTCCTTTTGGATTGGCTGGTTTGATCTCCTTGTAGCCTAAGGGACTCTCAAGAGTCTTCCCCAACACCACAGTTCAAAAGCATCAATTCTTTGGCGCTCAGCTTTCTTTATGGTCCAATACTCACATCCATACATGAATACTAGAAAAACCATAGCTATGACTAGATGTATGTTTGGTGGCAAATTAATGTCTCTACTCTTTAATATGCTGTCTAGGTTGGTCATAACTTTTCTTCCAAGAAGCAAGTGTCTTTTAATTTCATGGCTGCAGTCACCATCTGCAGTGATTATAAAGGCCCCCCAAATAAAATCTGTCACTGTTTCCATTGCTTCCCCATCTATTTGCCACGAAGTGATGAGACTGGATGCCATGATCTTTGTTTTTTGAATGTTGAGTTTTAAGCCGTTTTCAGTCTCCTCTTTCACTTTCATCAACAGGCTCTTTAGTTCTTCTTCACTTTCTGCCATAAGGTTGGTGTCATCTGCATATCTGAGGTTATTGGTATTTCTCCCGGCAATCTTGATTCCAGCTTGTGCTTCTTCCAGCCCAGCATTTTGCATGATGTGCATATAAGGTAAAAAACTAAGGTGACAATATACAGACTTGACATACTCCTTTCCCAATTTGGAACCAGTCTGTTGTTCCACGCCTGTTTCTAACTGTTGCTTCTTGACCTGCACACAAGAGGAGGTAAGGTGGTCTGGTATCCCCATCTTTTGAAGAATTTTCTACAGTTTGTTGTGATCCACACAGTCAAAGGCTTTAATGTAGTCAATAAAGCAGAAGTAGATGTTTTTTCTGAAATTCTCTTTCTTGTTCTATGATTCAGTGGATGTTGGCAACTTGATCTCTGGTTCCTCTGCCTTTTCTAAATCCAGCTTGTACATCTGGAAGTTCTCAGTTCATGTACTGTTGAAGCCTGGCTTGGATAGTTTTGAGCATTACTTTGCTAGCATGTGAGATGAATGCAATTTTGAGGTAGTTTGAGCATTCCTTTGCTTTACCTTTCTTTGGGAATGGAATTAAAATTGACTTTTTCCTGTCCTGTAACCACTGCTGAACTTTTCAAATTTGCTGGCATATTGAGTGCAGCACTTTTACAGCATCATCTTTCAGGATTTGAAATAGCTCAACTGGAATGTCATCACCTCCACCAGCTTTCTTCATAGTGATGCTTCCTAAGGCCCACTTGACTTCACATTCCAGAATGTCTGGCTCTAGGTGAGTGATCACACCATCATGATTATCCAGGTCATGAAGATCTTTTCTGTATAGCTCTTCTGTGTATTCTTGCCACCTCTTCTTAATATCTTCTGCTTCTGTTAGATCTATACCATTTCTGTTCTTTATTGAGCCCATCTTTGCATGAAGTGTTCCCTTGGTATCTCTAATTTTCTTGTTGAGATCTCTTGACTTTCCCATTCTATTGTTTTCCTCTATTTCTTTGCATTAGCTACTTAGGAAGGCTTTCTTATCTCTCCTTGCTATTCTTTGGAACTCTTCATTCAGAAGACTATATCTTTCCTTTTCTCCTCTGCCTTTAGCTTCTCTTCTTTCTCAGCTATTTTTAGGTCTCCTCAGACAACCATTTTGCCTTTTTGCATTTCTTCTTCTTGGGATTAGTTTTGATCGCTGCTTCCTGTACAATGTTATGAGCCTCTGTCCATAGTTCTTCAGATATTCTATCAGATGTAATCCCTTGAATCTATTGTCACTTCCATTGTATAATTGTAAGGGATTTGATTCAGGTCATACCTGAATGAACTAGTGGTTTTCCTTACTTTCTTCAGTTTGAGTCTGAATTTTGCAATAAGCAGCTAATGATCTGAGCCACACTTAGCTCCTGGTCTTGTGTTTTTTTTTTTTTTTTTTTTTTGACTGTATAGAGCTTCTCCATCTTTGGCTGCAAAGAATATAATCAATCTGATTTTGGTATTGACCATCTAGGGATGTCCATGTGTAGAGTTGTCTCTTGTGTTGTTGGAAGAGGGTGTCTGCTATGACCAGTGCATTGTCTTGGCCAAACTCTCTTAGCCTTTGCCCTGCTTCATTTTTTACTCCAACACCAAACTTGCCTGTTACTCCAGATATTTCTTGACTTGATACTTTTGCATTCTAGTCCCCTGTGATGAAAAGGAAATCTTTTTTTTGGTGTTAATTCTAGAAGTTCTTATAGGTCTTCATGGAAATGTTCAACTTCAGCTTCTTCAGCATCAGTGGTTGGGGCACAGACTTGGGTTACTGTGATATTTAATGGTTTACCTTGTAGAGATAGAGATCATTCTGTTGTTTATGAGACTGCACTCAAGTAGTGCATTTTGGGGGGCTTCCCTGGTGGCTCAGTGGTAAAGAATCTGTATGCAATGCAAGAGACTGGGTTCGATTGCTGGGTCAGGAAGATCCCCTGGAGGAGGGCATGGCTACCCACTCCAGTATTGTTGCTTGGAGAATTCCATGAATTGTGGAGCCTGGCAGGATATAGTCCATGGGATTGCAAAGAGTCAGACACGACTGAGCAACTAACACACACAGACACATACTGCATTTTGGACTCTTTTGTTGACTTTGAGGGCTACTCTATTTCTTCTAAGGGATTCTTGCCCACAATAGTAGATATAATGGTCATCTGAATTAAATTCATCCATTCCCATCCATTTTAGTTCACTGATTCTTAAAACGTCAAAGTTCACTCTTGCCATGTCCTGTTTGACCATTTCAAATTTACCTTGATTATGGACCTAACATTTCAGGTTCCTGTGCAATATTGTTCTTTCCAGCATTGGACTTTACTTCTGTCACCAGTCACATCCACAATTGGGCATGTTTTTCACTTTGGCTCAGCCTCTTCTCTTTTCTGGAGCTATTTCTCCACTCTTCTCCAGTAGCATATTGGGCACCTACCGACCTGGGGAGTTCAGTCTCCACCTCATAGAGTTTAATGAATAATATTGAAAGTATAATAGAACAAAGATTTACTAGTTTATAAGGCTAAAACTAGACCTTCTTCTCTCTATACCTTCAGTTGAAATCCATCCTATAAAAGTCCATGCATTGGCCCAGTTTGGCAATAGAAAATATTGACTTTTCCACATGCCAGTCTTTTACATGCTATATCACACTGATTGATTTGTGGATATTGAAAAATCCTTAAATCCTTGGGATAAACCCCACTTGATATGGTGTATGACCCTTTCAATGTGTTGTTGGATTTGGATTGCTAGTATTTTGTTGAGGATTTTTGCATCTATGTTCTATGTTCATCAGTGATATTGGCCTGTAATTTTCTTTCTTTCTTTCTTTCTTTTTTGGTGTGTGTGTGTGGTATCTTTGTCTGGTTTTGCTATCAGGGTAATGGTGGCCTTATAGAATGAGTTTGGGAGTGTTCCTTCCTCTGCAATTTTTGGAACAGCTTCAGAGGGATAAATGTTAGCTCTTCTCTAAAATGTTTGATAGAATTCATCTGTGAAGTCATCACATCTTGGACTTTTGCTTACTGTGAATTTTGTAATTACAGTTTTAATTTCAGTGTTTGTGACTGATCTGTTCATATTTTCTATTTCTTCCCGGTTCAGTCTTGGGATACCATACCTTTCTAACAATTTTTCCATTTCTTCCAGGTTGTCCAGTATCCTGGAAGAAGTGGACAAATGTATCCCAGGTATCCAGGCTGTCCAATGTATCCCAAGGATACATTGCCTATAGTAGTCTCTTATGATCCTTATATGCCAATATTTTAAATATTGAGAGACACATCAGAATTTCTTTCTTAAAATGCTTCTCCAGTATTAATTATACCTCAAAAATAAATAAATAAAATACTTCTAAATGTTTTCCTGCTTCTAATCCCTTGGATATAGGTTATTATGATATCATCATTTTAAGGCATAGTTCTAATTTTCAATTCATTGGCAATTTTTTACAATTTCCAAAAAACCAGGAGATGGTTCTAAGATTCCATATTTAAATTTTTAAGTTTTAGAACTTAAAATTTATCCATAACTAGAACTATAAAAATATATTGCTTTAGGAAAATAAGATCCTAAATCTTATATAAAAATTTACTAGTGATGGATTAGTGGTTTATTTTTTAAAATAGAAAAATATAAGAAATAATTTTTTTAACTACTGGAATTGAAAAGAAGTTTATGCATATGAAGAAAATTCCAGAAGTCTATAGGAAAAATAAACAGATATGACCACATAAAGATTAAAATTTTACCTATGTAAAAGGGTGAAATATAGATAGTGGGGAGAAAACTAAACAAAATGCAAAGATTAGTGTTGAGAACACATTTAAAAATCCCTATAAGTCAATAAATAATAATCAGCCTATTAAAAATAATCATCCAGCTCACACAAAGAAACATAAATGCCCAATGAAAATATAGGCTATAGATTTTAGCAGGCATTTGATCTAAAGAGATGAAAAATAAGCACATGAAAAGATGTTTAGTATCATTAGGAAAATGAAAAGTCAAACCAAAATGGGATAATGCTTTATACTTATTAGAGTGTCAAAGATTAAAAAGACTGATTACACCAAACGTTGGCAATGATGTGGAGCTACTGGAATTCTCATACATCACTGGAGGAAATGTAAAAAGGTAAAATCATTTGGGAAAATAGTTCAACAGTGTCTTAAGTTAAACCAACCACAAGACACATCATTTTTCTCCTAGGCATTTACCTAAGAGAAATGAGAGCATATATCCCCACAAAGTCTTTTTGTTGTTGTTGTTTTAATTAATTTTTATTTTTTAGTTTGTTTTGCTTTACATACTGTATTCATTTTGCTATACATTGACATGAATCAGCCATGAGTGTACATGAACTTCCAATCCCGACCCCCACCTCCCCCCTTCCCCCCTACACCATCTCTCTGGAATATCCCCGTGCATCAGTCTTGTACATGAACATTTGCAGTAGCTTTATTTGTAACGTCCCTAAACTGGAAACTATTCAAATGTCCTTCAATGAGTGATGGACAAGTTGTAGTACATTAATACAAAGGAATACTACTCAGCAGTAAGAAGGAATGAACTAATACATGCAACAACATGGAAAATTTCAAAATAGTTTAAGTGAAAAAGTCAGACCCCCCCCCCATATGAAAGTACAGAGTGCACTTTTACATTTATGAAAAATTTTGGGAAATGCAAACTAATCTACAGTAACAGGAAGCAAACCAGTTTTTGCATGGGGTTGGAGCTAGAGGATCTAAACTGGAAACTATTCAAATGTCCTTCAATGAGTGATGGACAAGTTGTAGTACATTAATACAAAGGAATACTACTCAGCAGTAAGAAGGAATGAACTAATACATGCAACAACATGGAAAATTTCAAAATAGTTTAAGTGAAAAAGTCAGACCCCCCCCCCATATGAAAGTACAGAGTGCACTTTTACATTTATGAAAAATTTTGGGAAATGCAAACTAATCTACAGTAACAGGAAGCAAACCAGTTTTTGCATGGGGTTGGAGCTAGAGGAAGGGAAGGGAATAAAAAAGAATTACAAAAGGGTACAACTTTCATTATATTAAATGCTGTGAGACTTCACTAGATGTATACTCATATATCAAAACTCATCAATTGTACACTTTATTTATAGGTAATTTGCATCTTACTGTATGTCAGTTGTGCTTTAATAAGATGAAAAGAGAGAGAGAGAGAAAGATGACACCTAAGTACAATGTATGATCCTGAATTGGGTTCTAGACCAGAAAATAAAATTGGTATAAAAGGCATTATTAGGACAATTGGTGAGACTATGAATTAAATCAGAATAGTATGACTTAGATAATAGTATTGTATCAACATTAAATTTTCTTAATTTAGCAATTGTACTATAGTTCTGAAAGAGAATATACAAGTCCTTAAGAAAAGTACATTGAAGAATTGTGATGACTGTAACTTGCTCTCAAAAGGTTCAGAAAAAGTAACATAATAATAATGTGTATGCATAATATACATGGGAAGAGAGAATGTGGCAAAGTGCTCAGGTATGATAGATTTCTAGGAGCTCTTTGTACTACTCTTATACTTTTCTATATCTTTGAATTGTTTCAATTCCTATGAATGGACAAATCTGGTAAAGCATTTGTTAGCATAAATATCTACAGAAAGGATATTGAAACATTTGTTTTTATGGGCAATGGTTCATAGTGACCTAGGTAGACATCTTTAAAAGAACTCTTAAATAAATACATACAACCATATTAAGATATATCAAACAGATTTTGAAAGAATAAGGTGTATCTCATACTTTTCTGTTGAGAAAAGTCAAGATATATTGTTATGTGAAAAAGCAAGTTATGTAACAATATACCGAGTATGATCTACCTATGTGAAAAATGAAAAAAATAGTCTATATGACTCTATACAAAAATTTTCTAGAATATCATTTGAAAGGATATACAGTTGACCCTTGAACAACACAGGTGTTAGGGGTTCAACCACCATGTAGTAGAAAAAGTGTATAAACTTTTAAGGGGTCCTCCGTGTTCCCTGTTCTGCATCTGTGAATTCAACCAACCACAAATCATGCAGTACTGTGGTATTTGCTATTCCAAAAAATGTATAAGTAGAACTGTGCAGCCCAAACCAGTGTTATTCAAGGGTTAATTTGGAATCATCATTATAGCTTTTTCATAGAAAAGGGTATTACATAGGGGTGACACTGAAGGATTTGATGAAGTAAAATCTTTACACTTTACTGTACTTACTTTGAGTTATTTTTCAATTAGTATGCATATATATACTTGGAATAATATATTTTTTTCATCTCTCTCTCATATGTGTACATTACACTAGCAACCCTAAGTGATACACGCTTCTCAAAATTTGTAAGGGATTAAAGGATCAGACCCCTCTGAACTGTGTTCTCTGCAATGCTTTTTGACAGTGTTCTACTCTTGTTTCTAACTCATCCTTCTACTGAGTCTTTTGATTATTATTGTATGCAACTCCCAGGATGGGAGTCCATTGAAAGCTCAAGAGGAAACTTAGGAATCCTTTTCCCTACTTGTCCCTATTTTCATTACTGCATCTCTGAAGCCTAGTAGGAAGAGCATTAGTTTAGACCCAGCAAGCTCCATCTCAGGTCATAAGACTATATCCTAAGAGAAATAAATGTCACTATCAAATTCAAATGAAAATGTATCTTCTCTTGCAAGAAATATGTGGAAGTAAATATATAATATACATGTTATGGTCAAAGACTGCCTTTTCCATGTTTGATATAAAAAAAAACTTACAAGAATGCATGCAAAAAGTGTTTTATTCATCTCTTCATGTTTCTTGATTAAAATGAAAAGAAGTCATATCATAACAATGCCAATTGATTACAGATATGAAGCAACCAAATGTGCCTCCATTTCTTCTAGAAACCCTTGGAATGAGGTGGCAGGCAATCAGGACAGTGGAGGGTGTTGGGAACTATAGGACTGCCTTTCCTTTCTTATGAACAGACAGGAGGGCTGGCTACTAATTTTATTTCCCAAACGCTAATTTCCAAGTTTCCCAATTGGCCAACATACATGGATATATTTCCCTGAAGGGCTCTATTGCCTATTTCCCTCTGTATGTTTTGGGGAATGCATAGTACGAGTTTCATCCTCATTTAACTGTGTAGCAGTCAAATTACAATAATTCCCTATAAATAACTCAAGAGACTTTGAAGTATCTACAATACTTGGTTGCCACCAGTGAGAGAAGCAGGAAAAAGAAAGAAGACAAATTAAAATGACTTCCTGAAGTTAGAGAAAGCCTGGTTTGTAAGAACTTGAGAAATGCATATATCGTGCATGCTCTAAGGGATACACAATTCTACCTCTCTCTCTGCTCCCCCACCTCTCTCCCTCTCCCCCCGCACCATTTCTCCCTGCCTTTCCCTACCTCAGAAAGTAATCTCATCCTTTCGTCACATATTATTGAAATCCCAGTTCTTTAAAAAACTCTCATTTTTGCCCAGACTGAGAGCATGTCATTTGGAAGTGATGTGCAAGGCAAGAGATAACCAGGTAGAACTCAGCGATTCGCCACAGAAAATGGTTCCATGTTTGGCCGTAATGCTATCAGAGCCTGTCCCTCAATAGCTCTTTACTGCTTCCAGCTCAGAATCTGCTGATTCAAGACTTTGCCTGCATGGGGAGGTGTGAGGGTGGGGGAGAAGGGAAGCCTAGCAGTGCAGGGGGAGTTAGGAGGAAATATTAATAGTCCTTCCAGAACACATAAGTTAGAGGATTTTTTAAATAGAAATAGTTCCCCCTCCCCGTCTTTTCCTCTCTTTCTACTTCATTCCGTGTCTTCATTTCATGCTATGGTGGTGTTGATTGGGAAGGAAGAATCTTCTCAGCTAGCTGCTTAGTACCAAGCAGATGCACTTGAGTTGAAAATGGTGAGCAGTTAGGGGTTAGTCAAATACAGGCAGCAGACATGATAAAGGTAAGTAAGGATGTTTGGGTAGTGAGGTAACGGGAATTCAAAAAATGAAGACTACAAATCACCCAAAAGCACAGCGGCGCAACATACATTTCCATTTGTATAGGTTCCAGACAAAATAAAAACACACCCCAAGTGGACTGACAAAATAGAAACATTAAGGAATAAATTAAATGTTTTCATTTCTTTAATAACTTTCTTTCGGTTCTAGTAATTTCACACAAATTCAGAGGGAGATAGCAAACTTTCATTGCCTTTGAATCAAAAGAATGTTAAGTGGTTATATTTTCATTTATCAATAATCCTCTTGTTTTAGTGATGGCTCCAAACTTTTGTTTTTATTTTATTCGTCTCTTTTATTTATGAATCCAAAAGTACTTTAAATTCATAGAATAAATTAATTGGCATTTTCATGAATGTTTTAGTAATGGCTTTTTAACTTTCTGTTGTACTTGAATCATGTACTTTTAGACTCATGGACACATATAAGTCCTCTCAAAGTCCTCATTTGAGAATAAGGAGGCAGCTCCATCAGAGTGAGGTAATAAATTCACAAATTTTATTTGTATTCCCACATATCTTAAAGTGTCTAATTTCACTTCAGGAAGCAAGACTCAAATTCTTTTCTGTGTGGATGTCTCCAATCAAAAGAAGACATTAATTAAGGAACCTGATAAGGAGATTTGTGGATCAAAGTGAATATAAAGGCATAAGCCATTCATGTTTACATTTTTATTCATTTCTGTGGATATTAGCTGATCTTAGCTATTTAGTTATGCAAATAATTTAATATGCTGGGAAGTAAAAAAGAAGGAGAGTAGAGAAAGTCCAGCCTTTATTGTTTTCCCATCTAATAAATCAAACTTATCTTAATGCTGAGCAACTTTGATCTTTACTTCCTACCTAGCCATGACAACACTCAGTGGCTTCCAGTACTCTTTCTTTCTCCTTATAACCTCAAACCTAATGCCAAGCCCAACCTGTGGTTAAGCTCCTTCAACACATGCATATATACTCCAGGCTAATTATAAATTATATGTGTATAGCAGATAAAATCAGAAAGATTCTGTGAATGAGAATGAGAAAGACTATAAGCATTTTTCTTTACATTCTTATTCTTCAATCCCTGAAAATACTCATGTTTTTGAGGTGTGGTCTACATCATATATTGCTGTCAGGCAGCCATATTTATTAGAATTAAGGTGCTTAAAGTTGTTTATGTGTGAATGGTACAGAATTTGTACTTTTTACCTGAGTTGCTTCTCCAGAAAATTTTCACAAAACCTGACAAAAAACGGGTGATCTCACTTAAGTGAATAAATTTGAAAGTAATACTAAAAATAAGAGCCTAATTTTTGAGTTACACTGTATACCTTTTCTGTTTCTAATTAGTAAGCAATTTTCAAAACTACTATTCCTGATAATTCCAATCTCAAATAATTTATTTTATTTAAACTATTTTAATGAAATAAAAGGCCCAGTACATAGCCATTCCCTTCTCCAGGAGATCTTCCTGACCCAGAAATCAAACCCAGGTCTCCTTCATTGCAAGCAGATCCTTTACCATCTAAGCCACCAGAGAAGCCCAATATCTTATATACCACCTTACTTTTCTGGGTTTCCTTGGTGGCTCAAATGGTAAAGAATCTGCCTGTGATGCAAGAGATCCAGGTTTGATCCCTGGGTCAGGGGATTCCCCTGGAGAATGGAATGGCTACCCACTCCAGTATTCTTGCTTGGAGAATTACATGGACAGAGGAGCCTGGCAGGCTACAGTCCATGCAGTCACAAAGAGTTGGACACAACTGAGTGAATAACACACTTGATTTTCTAAACTAGAGAAAAGCAGACAAAAAAACTTCTAAAACACTCAAGAT
>SJXQ01001081.1:10978-36114 GCA_006408695.1 Aepyceros melampus
CATTTTCCAGGCAAGAGTACTGGAGTGGGGTGCCATTGTCTTCTCCAAATAAACTTCTTCTCAGTTTATTATTAATATCCAGAATAGTTTGTTGAGAAAAAATGGCCAAACCTCTTCTGGTATTAGTATATATTAATAGAAGGGTATGATTTCACTTTTACTTTTCACTTTCATGCATTGGAGAAGGAAATGGCAACCCACTCCAGTGTTCTTGCCTGGAGAATCCCAGGGACGGCGGAGCCTGATGGGCTGCCGTCTATGGGGTCGCACAGAGTCGGACACGACTGAAGCGACTTAGCAGCAGCAGCAGCAGTAGCAGCATGAGTGTGGCACTTTTACTGATCTTGGGCAAAGCTGTTGGGGGTAGAAGTAGGAGGCTAGTGAAAAAGATAAACATGAATCCAGGTGTTGGCTTAGGCTGTCAGATGGATGTTGGAGTTATTTACTATGATAGGGATTATGCAGAGAAGGGCAGGATCAAGGAAGGAGCTGATTACAGGAGGGTGACTGACCATCCTTTACTTTTTAATAAGTAATCATTGTCAAGGATTCTGATTTCTGTGACAGTTTGGACTTTATTGTAAATGTCCAATTAGAGTACCTGTGTTTGTTTATGGCTGTTCCAAGTCTTAGATACCCGGTTTCTGCTGGGATTTGTCCTATTTCTTTTTCAGGGTGAAGCGTTGGTAGTGAGGCAGATCTCATCAAAACCCCTGTGCTTCAGCAGCGCTCCAGTGTTGCTTCCATCACACCAGGATATCACAATGCCCTGGTTTAGAATTCACTAATTTAATAATACATTTAGCAGGTCTACATCATATTTTTTAAATTTAGGTATGGAAATAACAGTTTGGACTTTATTGTAAATGTCCAATTAGAGTACCTGTGTTTGTTTATGGCTGTTCCAAGTCTTAGATACCCGGTTTCTGCTGGGATTTGTCCTATTTCTTTTTCAGGGTGAAGCGTTGGTAGTGAGGCAGATCTCATCAAAACCCCTGTGCTTCAGCAGCGCTCCAGTGTTGCTTCCATCACACCAGGATATCACAATGCCCTGGTTTAGAATTCACTAATTTAATAATACATTTAGCAGGTCTACATCATATTTTTTAAATTTAGGTATGGAAATAACTTACAAACAAATGCTTGGCATGGGTTGGAAAAGTCTGTTTAATATTAAAGCAATTGTAATTAGAGAAATACAAAATTTACAGAGGAAAAAAAATCTTAACTAGAATCTGAAGCTTCACTTTCAGAACATGGTCTAGAATCAATCTGTTGTAAAAACGCTTTTTTTTTTTTCAGTATAAATACATTTTACTTGAGTTATTTTTTTCTCATTCTGTTTTTCAAATCAATTGTTGATGTCTATAGGGCATACTTGGCTTCAAAGAACATCAGAGACAAGTTTATTCATTCTTTGCTGTATTCACTAAAAAAGAAGAGTTTATTCAAAATGAAGTTTCAGTGACCTATTTGTGTATGGGTGTTTGTTTCAGACAGGCCTTCTATAAAATCACCACAAACATACACTATTCTAATATTGGATGGTCCTTCTTCTGTCTATGTGTTGAAGGAAGAATTTAATCCATCTGTTAGTGCTTATTGTTGCTACCTACCCAAGACTGAACTAGACACAGTAAAAGAATCAACAAAGAAATCAGACTTAACTCTGGCCTTGGAACAAATCATAGGTCTCTGGTTGCTGGATCCTTCAACCGAGTACCCTCCACTAATGAAAAAAGTTTTCACAGTGGTGACATGGTAGCAAGATCTGGGTTTTCTTCACCTCTATCCTGAGTCATTCTGTTTTTACGGGAGTGAAGAAGGCAATGGCACCTAACTCCAGTACTCTTGCCTGGAAAACCTCACGGATGGAGGAGCCTGGTAGGCTGCAGTCCATGGGGTCACAAAGAGTCGGACACGACTGAATGACTTCACTTTCACTTTTCACTTTCATGCATTGGAGAAGGAAATGGCAACCCACTCCAGTATTCTTGCCTGGAGAATCCCAGGGATGGTGGAGCCTGGTGGGCTGCCGTCTATGGGGTCGCACAGAGTCAGACACGACTGAAGCGACTTAGCAGCAGCAGTAGCAGCAGCAGCAGCAGCTGCTCCTGCCCTGGTGGCTCAGTAGTAAAGAATCCACCTGGCAATGCAGAGACTTGAGTTTGATTGCTGGATCTGGAAAATGCCCTGGAAAAGGAAACGGCTACCCATTCCAGTATTCTTGCCTGGGAAATCTCATTAATAGAGGAGCTTGGCAGGCTACAAATTCATAGGGTCTCAAAAGAGTCAGACATGACTTAGCAACTAAACAAAACGTAGTTGCTTTACAATCTGTGTTAATGGAATAATAAATTAATGGAGTAATAGTGGAATAATAAATAACTCCATTTTTATTACATTTTTTTATTTTTATTACAATCAAAATTAGCTATTGAAAGCTAAGGGATGAGGGATGAAGACTTTTAGATTCTTACAGGTAGAACAACCACAAAATTTCTCTCAGAAACCTTGAGAGTAAAAACAGACAATATTAAAAACTTAAAAAAAAAAAAAAACAACTAGTCATAAGCCAGGATTATTCCAGGTAGCTCAGTGGCAAAGTATCCATCTGCTAGTGCAGGAGACACAGGTTTGATCCCTGGGTGGGGTAGATGCCCTGGTGAAGGAAATGGCAACCCACTCTAGTATTCTTGCCTTGGAAACACCATGGACAAGAGGAGCCTGGTGGGATACAATCCATGGGGTTGCAAAGAGTTGGACCAGACTGAGCACACACACACACACCACTCTAAGAAAACTAGCATGTATTTGGATCTGACTTGTAGGTGATGTTTTTGAACCACTTGGCTAAGTATTTTTGACAGCCTAATGCAGATAACTGTACTTAACCATCGTGTTGATATTGTTCAAACTAAAATAAGTGAGTAATGAGTAAGTGAAATGATAAATATCTAGAATTTATAAAAGCAAAGACCTACCAATTGGGCAGCGTCACACAAGCTCCTTCAAATATGCAATGTTTTATTAAACTGTTGTTAATTCACCTACTCAAATGTACCATCTGTTAGGATGTTACTAGGTCACCTCTATGTAAATGTGTACATAGTAGGAAGGACTCTTTATTTTGTAATTTTAGTAACTGTGGTCTTTATCCAAATATCTGAGAAATCTTGGTGTAGAGAGAAATATCTTGAAGCAAACACTGACTTTCTCACTTGTGATTATATTAATCATGACAAATCAAAAGCAAAGAAC
The DNA here is from genome assembly GCA_006408695.1 of Aepyceros melampus. Taxonomy (NCBI): domain Eukaryota; kingdom Metazoa; phylum Chordata; class Mammalia; order Artiodactyla; family Bovidae; genus Aepyceros; species Aepyceros melampus. The sequence continues at coordinate 14,240 of SJXQ01001081.1, forward strand.
AGTGACCACTATGAGATATTTTTGGTAAACTATGGTTTATGCTTTGGAGACTGTTCACATAATACCTACTTTCTGCTGCCTGAATGGTCTCTGCCTCTGCATAACCACTCCAGTGCAGGCTTCCTAACCCCTATCAATAAATTTTAGTTATCTTCAGCCAAAATGATATCATGGCCCTGCTTTCTCATGCAGAGCTTATGTTTATTTTCCAAGCTTTGATTTCCTTGGGTGAGCAGAACGTTCTCCCTGAATAATACAAAGCCTAGCAGAATTTTATTGCCAAATGCTGGAACTTTGTTCAGGGACTCAAAATTTTACCTTTGAAGATTATACAATGCCAACAAGAATTTAATTAAAGCCAATGTTTTTCTCATGATCTTAATCTGAAATTATAGAAGAAAATTAGGAAATCAAATTATAATAAATATACAACATTTAAAAACATTCTAAATGTATTTTTAAAGCAATAGGATTTTAGAAAAATGTATTAACAAAAATATTTTAGTAAATCTGTTTAATTTTAAAAGCCTAAGAAAGTAAATTTTACTTACTTGGAATTCAACAATTAAAAATCTAGGCATTAGGTTCAAATCTCAGTTATCTGTCATGAGTCTTAGGAGCAGGTTTGGATGAGACAATATTTGAGAAGTATGCCTATTACCTCCCTGAAGAGTACCTATAAACAAGACATTCAACTTTTATTCAATATAAATGATTTAAATTTAATCCCAGGAATACTATCAGGGTCCTTTGAGCTCAAACTTTTGGGGTTTCTTTTTAAGAAATTCTATCTACTGTGAGAGTAGATGTTACATGACTTTTCTTTTTAAAATATTTCTCTATAAATAAAATTTACATTTTTAATAAAATAATAACCATTTAATCTTGCTATTTCCCCAAGGGTCCACTGGGGTCTTTTATAAAATAATAAGATTTATTATGGAAACTCAGTGATCTACTTTTCCAATATATTCTTTGCACAAGTTCCTTTCAAGAATCTACAAGTGACCTGGAAAGATGCAAAGGGAGAGCACCCGAGATGGAGCCCACTGGGCTCCCTGGTCTCTGGAGAGGATTGAAGCTGGCCCCCGCATGAATGCGTGCTCAGTCACTAAGTTTACCGACTCTTGTGATGCCATGGATTTCTCAGACAGGAATACTATAGTGGGTTGCCATTTCCTCCTTCAGGGGAACCTTTCCGACTCAGGGTTTGAACCCACATCTCCTGCATTACAGGTGGATTCTTTACCACTGAGCCACCTGGGAAGCTCAAAGTTGGCCCCTAGGTTTGTGTTAAATAAGGAACCTTGGCTTCAGGCTGCAGCATTTAAAATAGGCAAACAAGGCTCCTTTCTAAGAAGGACTCGGGGATGAGAATTTCAGTCTACTGCGTCTACTCTAACCCCTGAGAGGATAGCCAGATGAGTCCTCCAGAGCCCTTTAAGCACTGTTTCTTTGTTTGCTATAGGCTTGTAGACACACACTCTTTGGCCTTCAGAGCTAATAAAGCTAGGTTTTTGAGGGACTATCTCTTAGGTGGAAGTCTGGTAAGCTGTTAAATCCAAACCCTTCACTCCTCAATGAGAAATTGGAAGTTGTGAGTGCCTTACAGTTGAGTGTTGACAAAATGAAGGTGAGATTTATGGTGATGTTGTGTCTTTGTCTCTCCTACCAGTTTTGATAGGCTTTTTAATATATACTTTCCTGGACATGTAGGAGTCACTCAGATAGTTTCAGGATTTCTTTTGGAGGACATTGTTCCATGTAGCTTAGATTTAGTCTGTCTATGGGAGGAGGTGAGTTGAGAAGCCTCCTATGTTGCCATCTTGGACTGGACACTGCCAAGTTATTCTAATAAAGATTATAATAATAAGACTATAGTATAACATCACCTTGGAGAAGGCAATGACACCCCACTCCAGTACTCTTGCCTGGAAAATCCTATGGACAGAGAGGCCTGGTAGGCTGCAGTCTATGGGGTCGCGAAGAGTTGGACTGACTGAGCGACTTCACTTTCCCTTTTCACTTTCATGCATTGGAGAAGGACATGGCAACCCCCTCCAGTGTTCTTGCTTGGAGAATCCCAGGGACGGGGGAGCCTGGTGGGCTGCTGTCTATGGGGTCGCACAGAGTCGGACACGACGAAGCGGCTTAGCAGCAACATATTATCACTTGGTAGGATGATATAATAGTGAAAGAAATAACAAACTTTTAATCATTTGTCAGTTTTTCTTACTGCATTGCTTAAAATGTGTCATTCTTCAAATAGGTTTAAGAGAAGTGTAGTGCCACCTTCTTTGTAGCATTTTTGTTTACCGTTTTCATTAAACAGAGTTATGAACTACAAATTTTTTAAAATTTAATCTATACTGGCAATGAGTAGAACACAGACATTTCAAAATTATTAGGCAAATGAGAAAACAATAGCAGTCGTATAACACCACTCAAGATTCTGATGATAATGGTGAAGTTGAATAGAAATCTCAGAAATCTCATCTTCAGATGACCATAAATTACATGGTTTTTCTCAGAAATTAGTGAACAATATTGAACAAGTGAACCATTATTTCCAAGAACAAAAAAGGAAATATGAGGTACTTGAGAAGTCCTTCCTTCAACAGAAGGCATTTCATCATTATATTTTATCATAATGTCATGAGACATACTTTTTTCTTTAAAAAACATGTGAGAAGTATTTTTTATTATGTTTATTTACCAAAAGGTACTTGGTATATTTCACAAGTGGACAAAAGCTGAAGCCTAGAAAGCATACAAAAAGAGTATTATTGAAATAGAAAATAATTCACTGGCTTCTTTAATTTGTGTTCATAAATCTAAAGGGTTTCCCTGATGGCTCAGTTGGTAAAGAATCTGCCTGCAATGCAGGAGATGCTGGTTCAATTCCTGAGTTGGGAAGATCCCCTGGAGAAAGGATAGGCCACCCACTCCAGTATTCTTGGGCTTCCCTTGTGGCTCACTCAGCTGGTAAAGAATCTGCCCACAATGCAAGAGACCTGGGCTTAATCCTGGAGTTGGGAAGATCCCTTGGAGAAGGAAAAGGCCACCCACTCCAGTATTCTGTCCTAGAGAATTCCATGGATTATATAGTCCATGGGGTTGTAAAGAGTTGGACACCACTGGGTGACTTTCATTTTCATAAATCTAAAATAAAATGTTTAACGGTTTGGAACATAGATGATGGACATCCTATTTTTTAAAAAATTAGGGTAGTCAAAATATTCAAAAGCATTATGTTTTGGTGATATAAGTGCAAGAAAAAGAACAAAAACAATAACAAACTGGAACCCATAAGAGATGTGCTTGAAATCTGGAATCAGTATTTACAAGATGGATATGTTTCTGGCCCATGCATAAAAAGTTGCTGAGTGGTTACATATATTCAAAGAATGTTGTCCATTTTGGGTGCATTTTTTTTTATACAATTTATACAATTTATAGTGTATTATGTTTAAAATATTAAAATTTAAAATAGCTGTTTTGTCACTGTATCTTTAATTCTTACATTTATAATGAATTTACAAAATGGCATAAAGGTATCTATTAAAAAAACAACTAATTAGACTCAGAGGGTAAGTAATAAGGATAAATTTTTCTGGCATACTGAAGTTAATCTGTTTTAATGAGGCCCAGACTGCTTGAGCATGTATGTTTTTGATGAAAATAAATCTCTGTAATTTTAAACCTCCTGCCTTTTATCTCCTCTCCCAGATAATATAAAATGGAGAGACATGATTATAGTGTTAACAGACTATGGATTGTGTGACCTACAAAATTTTGATAATTATGATGATATAAAGGGGTGTTCACATTACAAAATTCCTAGCTTAAAGTACATAAGTAATTCCTCCCTGTTGAATTAATTGAGTAATTATTGAAATATTTAAATTTTCTAATGTGATTGTGCGTATGACAATAAATAGCCTAAAATGTTTGGTATATGTATATACTATATGTATACATGCATATGCGGGAGACCCAGGTTCCTGGGTCGGGAAGATCCCCTGGAGAAGGAAATGGCAACCCACCCCAGTACTTTTGCCTGGAAAACCCCATGGATGGAGGAGGCTGGTAGGCTAAAGTCTATGGGGTCACAAAGAGTCGGACATGACTGAGTGACTTCACTCACTCACTCACTCCTATATAGTATAACCTGAGATATGTGTAAAAGCAATATTTGAGTTGTCTTCCATATGAACTAAAACATAACTTACTTTACACAGTCTACAGCACTCAGTCCTATTACCCTTACAACAAGAACAGCCTTTGAAAGAAACTGTTTAGATAAGGGGGTGCTAAAACATTTTGGCAATATTTGCCATGAACTGAGCACAAGAAACTTCATTTTTAATTTTTACACTGTCATAATGAGCCAGCATATTCCATGTCATCTGTAAAAAGAAGGATGCTAAAATCATCTCTAGATTCCCTTCCATCCTAGAAAACCTAGACATCAATGACTTAATAGCCCTCTGACCATCCAGGACTTCTATATGGACTTACAATCTCTTCTAACTTAGCTCTGAACTAAAACGTACTTTGTAATTACAGAAATTCCTAGAAGTGATTGTACTCTACAGTTTGAGTGCTTTCTTCTCTCATTCTTGCTCTAGCCAAATCCTTTTCATCTTTCTTTACATAAAATGACAGATTAATGCATTTCCCTTAGGCCATATAATATGAAATTAGAGCCAAATTAGGATGATTCACTATTGTTAACTCTGATGCTTAGAATAATTTTCAGCATACAATAAGAGCATAATAAGTATTGCTCAAATGAGTACATGAATTAATAAACCTAATAACAGAATATAATGCCTAAATTTACCTTGTTTTTGTTTCTTCTACTAAACCAACAGAAGAAAAAAGAAAGTTCCGTAAATTGAGGCAGTGCAGTAAAATATCAACTTCTGGGGACATCTGACAACTTATAAATATTATTCTTTTCCCCCTACAAACTAAATCTATTTCTCATGCTTGCTTGCTTGCTTTCATACCCACACACAAGCAATCGGATTTTCTTGATTTCTGACTCCAATAGAATCAGGTCAGCAGTGAGATAGAAGCAATAAATCTCTTTATCTCTGTTGACTTTTATGGAACTGACATCTCTTAAAATATTTTTCTTGACTTTGGTGCTTTTTTAACCGACTGATTAGGCAGTAGGGCATGGCAGTCAATTGAATCTCCCAAATCTGATATTAAAAGCAGAAAAGAAAAGACCTGAGGGGCAACAGAATAAGTGAAGAGGACCAAAGAACATCCAATAATTCCTTTCCAAAAATTCGGAAATTGCATTTAAGTGTTAGCCTTTCTGTCTACCCAAGTTACTGTCTTTGTGGTTCTGACATTCTCTGTTTTCTATTATCAAGGCAGCATTCCACTGTCTTATGTTAGTAATAGACTCAGCTCCTAAAAACTGATGATACATATATGTATCTAATACAAAGTAAGAAGGAAAACTTTTCTCCATCATGATAGAATAGACAAGTTATCTAAGATAATGGAATGTGCAAAATGAAAACACAAGCTCTGGGAAATTTTATTTGTATTTTGGGATACAGTTTTTGATTTGGGTGTATTGACATTTGCAAAAATCAATAATGAGTAAAAGCTTGAGGCATTAAACTGCAGAAGAGCATCACAAGTACTGTCTCCTTCAACTTGTAGCAAGTATGGATATAGATGACACCAAGGGCAGCAATTGAATAGCATCCAGATGCTTGAAGACATAATTAAATTTTTAAAAGCCACATGGAGATTTTTGCAAAGCATCATATAACTTAGCCAACTCTTCATAAGTAATTTCCAAAGTACCTTTATTTAAATCCCCTGGACAATATGAGAAAGAAAATAAAAAAATAAACAAACAATGAAACCTTGTATGCTCCACCCACAAGGAAATAAAGATTTTCCCTATCTTAAGAGATAGTCAATATCTGTACAATGATATAAATACAGCAGGGTTTAAGAAAGTCTGATGACTTCATCTTGGAGGCTGATGTCTAAGAGCTTCTAATTTCTTATCCTTTTCATGTAGTTCTTTACTCTGCAGCTCATAGAGCTTAAGTGGGAGATTGACACAGCAATTAATAACTTCTTATTTATTTGCCTACAAAGCCTGAAAAGTCTTGGAAAAGAACCATTTAATTTCATTTTTTGTATTTTTTTTTCTTTGTTACTATAACAGCTTTCCAAAAATATCCAGTAGCTACATGAAGAGATGCAATCAAGAAACAGTTGTAGGATGAAAAAAAATCAGTCTTCTATATTTTTTATTTTCATTATATAAAGGTTTTAAATATTGTAAACTTTGCCCAGCTTCAAATTCAAGCTGAAGAACCAGAAAAGTTAGTCTTTCAAAAGATAAACTAAATATATATATATATATTTTTTTTTTTTTTTTCACTATGAAAACGCTTTAATGGTGGTGGCTGTACAGCACGTGATGTCAAAACAGGAAGGAACACACACACAGTGAGACAGGCTATCAGAGCAGGCTGTGAGTGAATAAAGAGTTCCCACAGCCTTGGTCTTCTGGCTCTGGTGGCTCTTTATTTATGCGTGTTATATATATATGTTTCCGCCCTCCCCGACAAGTCCTGGATCTCCCTGGCAGCACAGTGGTTAAGAGGCTGAGCCTCCATTGGAAAGGGCCTAGGTTCAGTTCCTGGTCAGGGAACTAAGATCCTACATGCCGCAAGGCATGACAAAAAAAATCACAAGTTTCTACATTTGTCGATCTACTCCTTCTTAGGTAATCATAGGAATGGGTTTAGCTGATAGACTTTCCCCTTCTGAGATGTCATCATAGAAGATAAAAAATTTTGATGTTTGATAATTTTAGCACTGGGGCTTCCCAGGGGGCACATGATTAAAGAATCTACCAGCCAGTGCAGGAGGTGCAAGAGACACGGATTCAATCCCTGGGTCTGGAAGATTCCATGGAGTAGGAAATGGCAACCCGCTCCAGTACTTTTGCCTAGAAAATTCCATGAACAGAGGATCCTGGAGGGCTACAGTCCATGGAGTCAGAGTCAGATATGACTGAGTGGCCGGGCACACACGCACACAATTCAAACACTAAAGAAAATATAATGATGCAAATTATGTGTTCCTTCTTTGTGTATGAGCCGCTTACCTTTGGGCCAATTTTGTGATATGGCTCTACCACTGGTATAGACACTGGTAAAAGAAAAATTCTTCCTAGAAAACTGTTAAGATGGAAGCGGTCCGCTGGGCATATTTAGGTATATTTTTGTCCTGCTTACTGCTCAGTGATACTTTAAGGTGCAATTTAAGTCATTTCAAACATTCCAGTATGTATTGCATTCTAAGTTGCCTTGGCATAGATGCAAGCCTCTACATACACCAGGAACCTGCAGCCAAGTTTTTAATCTCATAGATCTTGAAATGGAAGAAGAGATTTGGAATGGAGAACTTTCACTATCTCTTCCTGTTCCCCAAACTACTAGATTATTTAGAAATCGGAGCACTATAATTAAGCATAAAACTATAATTAAAAAGGCTATTTGGGCAATTGCTGCCTTGTTTTTGTCCCATTTCTTTAAATTATGATTAAGAAATGAGTATAAAAGGAGGCAGCATGCAAAATTTTGACGAATCAATATTTGGTTGCAGTTCACCAGCTGAAACACAGAAATCTATACAATTATTTGAAAATTAATAATGTTAAAGTTTGTTTATTCAGTTGCTACTGTTTTTGTTGCTCTTTCCTTGCAATTTTCTATTACTATCCTATTTAGTAAATTATTTGCATAGCATGACTTACAATAAAAAAGTGATAGGATTAGGATCCTATGGATTAGGATCATACTATATACTCTGTCACCATATTTTGGCATTTATTTGCTTCATAATTGAAAGCTCATATGAGAAATAATGTTAGCACATGCCAGAAAATTAACTATGATCTTGGGGGAAAAAGATGTGTACCCTTTAAATGCTAAATATCAGTTTAAGTTGCAATGTCAAATTAAGTTACTTGAACTCATATTACAGATGTTAATGTTAAGGTATGGGTAACAAAATTACATGTGCTTTCAAGGTTGTTTTGAGCACTGTGTAGTAAGTATCAAAGCATGCTCAAGAAACATTAATCCAGTGAAAATAGATTTAAAGTTATTTTAACTACTTTATTATTAGTACTTGCTCCTAGTAGAAATAGAATTTGATGAGATTTCATAATGCTAAAATGTTCCTTACCATCTATTGTACAGTACACATCATCAAGGTGATATCCAGCTTCCTTTTCTGATAGATGAACTATGTTATATCAGGTTCTTCCCCTAACATTGCTCATGATTGTTGTTAATTTTAGCCTGGTGGCAATTAAGAATCCTAGTTTTCTCACCATCTGCAGAAGAGTTATTCATTAGGTAGGACACCATGAGGAACAGATAAGTGTCTAAGGATAGATAATTGAAAGTCACTGCAATTCGCTTTAAATACTTTGACCACCTGTCAGGCTCTTTGGTGATACAAAATCATTTTTCTGTCAATTTTCAGTTATCCAATATCTCAAGAAATTGAGAGAATATCAACCTCTTTAATTGTTGAAAAAGAAGTCTCAGAACATCAGAGCTTTCTTTTTCTCAAGGCAAATGATTAGTTTGCTAAATATAAATAAAAATTCAATTTGCCTGACACTTCGGAATATCTTAAAGTAAATATGCAAATGGAAAATCTCCTTTGCCAGAATTGCATTATAAATTAGGGTGAGCTTTAAAAAAAGAGAAGCAGTGAATTTAAAATCTTTTTAATAACTTCTTTTTCTTCTGGTCCCCTCCTATCCCTATCAGCCTTTACTTTCTTTTCTCTCTTTCAACCTTTCTCCCTTTGAAGTTCACAGATTTTAAAGGTACTATTGTTCTCTCTCATCTTTCCTTTCCTGCAGTTTCTTTCTGTTACCCTTTTGTTAGATGTCTATGGAAAATTGTATTTGCGGGTGACCTTTGAGTGGTTTTTGGCTCCAAGGATGTACTTTTGTTTCCTTATTCTGGTGGTCTGAGAAGTGGGCTTGAAAACCTGGTAAGTGAATATTGATCAACTTTGGTTGGTAGTGAATTTTGTCTGAGTCACTTTAGAATATAATCCAAGTATATATGATCCCACTTCAACCTTTTATAATAATGTCTTCATTCTTCAATTTAGAATTAGGTATAAAATCAAAGCATAGAAACCTTGAACTTTTATTTGCAAATCATAGCCTACCATTTTCCTCAAAAATTGTCCTATGCCTGTTCTCTCTTCTAGCTTCCTTACCTTAAGGCCACTGGATCTTTTACTTAGTCATCTAATGCTAATCCAGCGTGTTCTCTGTACATTCACAACAGAGGGGAACGCTGGGTTTGGGCAGAGCGGCTCTGTGTGGTGGTGTGCCCCATCAATCTAGACCACTTGCTTCATCAGCCATTGATTATATTAACCATAGTACTGCTATTTCATTATTAATCTTGTGGCCAATTATACTTCCAGATATACCCATCCTGTAACTTTCACAACCAATTTTTGAATATAAGACTCAATTTGCAGCATTCCTACTAAACTTAATCTTTTTTCTTCAGACTGAACATTCTTCCCTGTTGAGGTAATTTTTTATCTGATTCTTTCATTTATCATCTCTCTTAACTGTATGCCATTCAAAATTTGATAAGCTTACGTTCTGAGTCCTACCCTAGTCATTAACTTTTTTGTATAGAACAAGAGCAAAGACAGAATCTTTCATCAAATTAGAAGAAAATTCTATTCAAGTTGACATTAAACAATATCCTCTATGTATTCTTCTACCAGTTATAAATTTATTTCTGATCTTCCAGAATGTTAAGAAAGTCATGTCAAGTATATCAACAAAATTAAAATATTCTATGTGGTAGTTTCCAAATCAGTAATACTAGTAAAGTGGCTAAAACCTAAGTCAATGTACATGTAATTATTTAATAAATCCTTTTTGATTTCATTTTATCTTAATTTTATTTTTAAAATGCCTATAAGCTGCTTGTTTAATAATTCTTTCCTTTTCCAGCATTTTATGTAACTATTAGTTTAATCACTTCCACATTAGAGATGTTTAACAGTCTATTAAGGCCAAATTTTACATGGAAATAAATCTCCTATTTCATAATGCAAATCATCAAGGAAAAGGAATACATATCATAATTAGTTTTCCTAAAATGTATCTATGTTAAGTATCTATGTATCTATGTTAAGTGAGGATGAGTGAACAAAGTTATTAGAATGCAATGGGTATTTTACAAAATTATGTGTTCATTCCCCCCTTCCAGAATAATTAAATCAGACAAATGTCTACTCTGTATTCAGTGTTGTACAGTAGAGAAACTGAAGTAAAAGTTTGGCTTTTTTATATTCAGTACCCTTAAAGGACATGAAATCTAGATAATGACACAAAAATAACAAATTAGTAATAAGAATGCATATATAACTTAATGTTTTACATTCTTACAGTAGAGAGGAGAAAATAGCAGATTAGTATAGTTATTTAAAATCACATCTGTCTACTTTACCTCACTTGATCAGAAGGTTTTATGGTAGATAATTCGTAACTATGGTATAATGTCTGAAATTAAAAATGTATTTGTGTGCTGCCTTGACAACTGGAGGGCCTCAAATGGCCTTTCTGTAAGTTTCCCTACCCACAATGCTACTGCACAAATATGGTTCTCTAGCCAAACAACCCTGCTCATTAAAGGGACCAATTTCTTACTTATAGCTGAGTACCAGGTTTCTGTTCCCTGTCAGTCCACAGAATTATTCAAACAAGCCAATTGCATCCTTGCTTTTGTACTGGAGGCACCTCACCTTCATGATTCTACAAAACTCATCTTCCAGACCACAGACAGCATCTGGTTGTTCACTCTGTTTCTGAGTGCAACACCTGTGGGGTCTCTGAATAGAATGTGGGGGTCATCTTCTCCCAGGCTGTATTTGTGACTAATAAACTACCATTGATCTCATTTGTCCCGAGTTGGGTGTTATATGTTCAGCCATTACCATAACCTTAGGAAAAGAAAAATCTATTTTTTTAAATTGATTTTTATTTTTTAGTTTGTTTTGCTTTACAATACTGTATTCGTTTTGCTATACATTGACATGAATCAGCCACGAGTGTACATGAACTCCCAATCCCGACCCCCACCTCCCCCCTCCCACCCCACACCCTCTCTCTGGATTATCCCCGTGCATCAGTCCCAAGCATCCTGCATCCTGCCTCAAACCTAGACTGGCGATTCGTTTCACTTATGATATCATACATGTTACACTGCCACTCTGCCAACTCATCCCACCCTCTCCCTCTCCCACAGAGTCCAAAAGGCCGTTCTATACATCTGTGTCTCTTTTGCTGTCTTGATCGCAAAGAGTCAGACACGACTGAGCAACTGAACTGAACTGATGACCTCCTCTTAAACTGTAAAATTTGGAACAGCACTAATCCTTGTTTCATAATTCATTTATTATTAAACTTAGTTTGCTTTCAAGTTAATATCTCTTAAATAATTCTATTTGGTAAATTCTTAGAATCTTTTTAAAATTTTGAATTACTATTCATATTACATTCATATTTCTTCCTTTCTTCTTTGAAATTTGATTTTATTGTGGCCACCTGCATATTTAGAACTTGGGCTTTCTCTTGAGGGATAGAGGTTAAAGTTTAAATCAGAAAGTGATTCACAACTGCTTGACCTCTGAAAACATCTTCTTGAACTATCTGAGCCAGAGCTATCCCCAAACTCTCCTTCCTGTCTTCACAAAGCTACAAGCCCCATGGATATGAACAAATAATTCAAAATATGAATGAAAGTTTATATTGATTTTTACCATCCAATCTTATTATACAATCTTACTTACCCAATCGAAATCATACAACTTAATACAGCAATGTTGTAGCATCTCTTATGTGCTAAATGTATTTGTTCTCTCCAAAATATAAATAGCTAAGATAATATTTATTATCAGCAATTACCTGATGAACTGCATGATCTTATAGTCTATTGATGGCATTATAAATTGGTGTATCTTTACTGTATAGCAGTTTAGTAATTTCTATCAAAGAATTTTCCCCCCAAAATCATATCTTTGAAAGACTGTTTTAAGAAATCACTGAAAACTATTTAAAAGGCCATTGACATCTGGGCTTCCCTGGTGTCTCAGACAGTAAAGAATCTGCCTGCATGCAGGAGACCTAATTTTCATCCTTGGATTGGGAAGATTTCCCCAGAGAAGGGAATGGCTACCCACTCAAGTATCTTACCTGGAGAATTCCATGGACAGGGGAGCCTGGTGGGCTACAGTCCATAGGTCATTTTAAAAGTCCATTGATAACTATCCAGATGTTATCCATGTCTGTATTTATAATAAAAACATCTTTTGATAACCTTTAAAAGTTAACAATAAAGAACAAACATTTCATGATATAACCATTGATTGTTTTACCTGCATGCAGGAGACCTAATTTTCATCCTTGGATTGGGAAGATTTCCCCAGAGAAGGGAATGGCTACCCACTCAAGTATCTTACCTGGAGAATTCCATGGACAGGGGAGCCTGGTGGGCTACAGTCCATAGGTCATTTTAAAAGTCCATTGATAACTATCCAGATGTTATCCATGTCTGTATTTATAATAAAAACATCTTTTGATAAACCTTTAAAAGTTAACAATAAAGAACAAACATTTCATGATATAACCATTGATTGTTTTTCAACTTTGAATATGCAAGTATGAAAACTGAGGTGATGGAAAAATGATATGAGATCATACGTCTTTTAAAAATTTAAGATACAAGATACTAAAGTGAAAATATACCAAGAGTACATAATGCATGTCGACTGATATTATATTCAACTCTATATCTAAATTTTCAGGATGTTTTAGTGTAGGCAAATTTTCAATATTAATATAACTTTTTAAATTTTAAACTAATGACTTAACAAATTTAGAGGTAAAGAAGTCCTTGTCTTAACACACCCTGTATTTTATTATTTTTTTTAAATCTCTGATATCCTATACCAACAACTTCCTAAAGGTTTATAGGATCTTTTATATCCCAGGGATATGTGTGAAAAGTCTTAAACTAAAACTGTCACCTTAAATCTATTTACCATTATGAACTCACCTTTTGTAAATTTTAAAGCTTCATATAGATATGCCTGGAAACTACTTTCTCACTCATTTCCTATGCATGTTACAATCCAAAACTAAGAAAAGTACTACAAATACATGATAATTTTAAAATGCTATTATTTATATAACATTTATATACCAGTGAAAACCTCATAAATCATCTTAGGAGAGCAGAAACAGAAAAATATGCTCAATTCTCCTCATTTTTAGCAATATATATTCAATACAAATTGAATATAGGTTGTTCATGTTCTTCATTTAAGCAATATCACATATAGTTGTTGGTACAGAGACCAAATTATCATATTCTTTTCAATCTTGAATTTTTCTCCCTAAATAGTGATTTTTAAGAACAACTTAACCATGGGGCTCATGTCATTTCTTCAGGGTTTCACAGACTTTAGATAACCTAGAAAAGTGCTTTATAATATTTTACAATACTAAAATAAAAGTAAGAAAAACATGTTTTATCTTTTTTATAAAAGATATTTTAAAATCACAAAAACTAGACTCTATCATGCTTTTTTTCTTCTAACTTCTTGTTTCTGATTCTTTCTCTGAATCTCACCAGGGTGCCCAGGAGCAAAACCAGGAACAACCAATAGTAAGTTTGTTTCCAGTAGAGATATGAATCCAAAGAATAAAATTCTGCAAAGTTTAATGATATTAAAATGCCTTCTATCTAAAGACTAAGTAAATATTTAAACTATATAAAATAATTGAATAATCTTTGTAAAAATAATCATTTCATCAACCAATCATATGAATCAATATCAATGTTTATCTGAAAATCTTGGTATCACTTTACAGGCCAAGTTGTGTTGATTTTCATGAGTATTTAGCAACATGTATTTAGCAACATGAGAAAACCTTCTCAGAATTTAATACTGGGAAAACAATGAAAACAAAAGCAAAGCTTAATATTTCTTCTGTATACTTTTTAAGAAATGGGGAATGATCCCTCTTTGAAACATCTTCAGATGCTTCTCATACAATTGTATTTACTTCCCCCAGTTTGTTTGAATGAATACCTTTAAATATGTCTCCTTTCATGAGAAAACCTTGCTCTGATGTATAATTTGATTAATTTGTTTCTATTCATAAGGAAATATCTAATGATTTTATGTTTTATAACTGTACCTAATTAATATTAATTAATTAATATAACTAATCAATTATTATAATTAGTTGATTATAATATAATATTATATATATCACATTATATCACATGAGTTGATGTGATATGGAATATATATTATATTATATATATTTATAAATCTATATCATATCACATCATTATATATAATATAGTGTATAATATAATTTATAATATTATATGATTATATAATATACAGTATTAATATATCAGTATATAGTATAATTGTATATAGTTAACTACACCTAATTAATATATTTTATGACTGGACCTAATTAATAGAACTGTGGCAAATAAAGATGGAAAATTTCCTAACTGATCTTTAATGGATAAAACTAAGCAGAAAAAAACCCAACATATAAACCCAGGAATCCACATTACATTATTTTTACTATTTTGCTAGAACTAGTTGAGATAAAATGCACCCTTAGCCTAATCCCTAGATAAATAAAATAAAAAACAGTTACAAACATGTGGTGAGAATAAACATATACACACACACACACACACACACACACACACTCATATACATGGAAAGAGATATACAGTTTTTTCTTTGTGTGCAGTATGCTTGTGTACTGTATGTCAAAGCTCTCTATGAAACTGTTCTAGCTGTGGTACTCATAAATGGCAACATTTATTGAGCACTTTTTATATATGCCAAGCTCTGAGCAAAGTGGTTTACATTACGAGCTATCTCATCTAACTTTTTTGAAACTCATGTTATTTTAATATTTGCTGAAAATCAAGAAGTGGAAGGAAGATGTACAAATCCATATATTTTAAAATAATATGGTTTCTGGGTTCACTATTCCTAATGTTGTACTTTCTTAACATCAAATACTATAACAATTTGTTTCAAAAAATTCTGATTTAAGATATCTCTTCACTCCAGCCTACAATATTACCATTCTGCATAATTTATTCTTTTTGCAGGGCTGTGAGAAAGATGAAAGATTCTTCAATGACAAAATAGCCAAATATATCCCAATTCAGTATGTGCTGAGTAGGTATCCTAGTTATGGACTCAGTTACTACCAACAGAGACCAGTTGCACTAATTAATAATCAATTTCTGCCATACCCATATTATGCAAAGCCATTTGCAGTTAGGTCACCTGCCCAAACTCTTCAATGGCAAGTTTTGCCAAATACTGTGCCTGCCAAGTCCTGCCAAGACCAGCCAACTACCATGGCACGTCACCCACACCCACATTTATCATTTATGGCCATTCCACCAAAGAAAGATCAGGATAAAACAGAAATCCCTACCATCAATACCATTGCTAGTGTTGAGTCTGCAAGTACACCTACCACTGAAGCAATAGTGAACCCTGTAGCTAATCCAGAAGCTTCCTCAGAATTTATTGCCAGTGCACCTGAGACCAACACAGCCCAAGTTACTTCAACCGAGGTCTAAAAACTCTAAGGAGACATCAAAGAAGACAACGCAGGTAAATAAGCAAAATGAATAATAGCCAAGATTCATGGACTTATTAATATAATCATAACATCTAAACTAGCATAGATGGATAAATTAAATCTGTTACAGAGAAGGCAAATGGGGAAATTATAACTTACATTTGCTGGTTCTTTAGCATGTATATACTAGATTCTTTCCCAACAAGAAAGTTTTGAAATACCTTATTTTACAAAATGAATAAAAAGTGCAGATTTTATTATTAAACCTTTATCAACAATTGGTATACTCCTTGAATAAATAATAGCCAAGATTCATGGACTTATTAATATAATCATAACATCTAAACTAGCATAGATGGATAAATTAAATCTGTTACAGAGAAGGCAAATGGGGAAATTATAACTTACATTTGCTGGTTCTTTAGCATGTATATACTAGATTCTTTCCCAACAAGAAAGTTTTGAAATACCTTATTTTACAAAATGAATAAAAAGTGCAGATTTTATTATTAAACCTTTATCAACAATTGGTATACTCCTTGAATCTATTAGTAATATCACACAAAGACAGTAAAATACAGTGTCAAACTCATGATTTTTCTTATCTCAAAAATATGTTTTCTTAGAAAAAAATCACATAGGATATGAGTTTAAATAATTTTAATTGTATACCAGTGTTGTTGCACTCTACTTTTGGTAAGAATAGAATGAAAGGAAACATGTTTCACACATAGCATTTTATCTCAGGCATCACTTCTGAAAGGATGTATAAGATTAGGCACCCAAATTTCTCCTATTGTAAGGTAATCCCACAGAAAAATTCTAATTTTTAACTTGAAAAGCACCTACTTATTAAGAAGAAACTTTCAGAACTTTAAATATAATGTAAAATATGTCTATTTATTATTTGGATCAAGGGATAATGGCAGAGTCCAAAATAATTTAAAACAAGAAGAGGTTAAACAGAAAGATAGTAAGATAGAAAATAACTAAATATTGTGAAATAATTTAGGAAGAAAGTGATAACATTTTGAGGGTCTAGGCAACAAATACTTTCATCACACTGTCTACATGATTTTTGGTCTAAAATGAACACAGCATGATATAATGGTAATAGCATTAGACAGAGAAGGCTGCTTGAAGCTTCTGTTGCATGACTTTAAGCAAATCATTACTCTCTCTGAAGAGTCATCACTCTTTCATTTTCTCATAATTTTTGTTGCTATGAGATTCAAGTGAGAAAGTATATTGTGAATGAGATATAAAAAGCAATCAATCTGTGAAATATAATGCTCTAGAAAAGATGAAGCATAATTAGTAAATATTAAAATTTACTTTCAACTAAAATATCAAGTCCTTACTAAATTATCAAAACTACATAACAATCTCAGTTTAATCCTGTAGCAGCCATATGGAATGGATTATATTACCATCTTGAATCCACAAATGAAAGCTATGGATGCAAACTGCTACAGCTGAAAGTTCAAAACTGGAAACCAAATCAAACCTGCTTGATTTCAGATAGTAAGGCTTAATTAGTACGTCTGCTATTTCCATATGGGCTATTTGTTAAAAAAAAATAAAAAATAAAAACAGAAAACATACTCTAACTTTCCAATACCAGCATATGTGTAAATTTTATTACTGAGATTGTGTTTAACAGGACATCTGGTAAGAAAAAGAAGATGATAAGCTGATAAATCTTTGATTCATTAAAATTTCAAAAAGAAAGTGAAAAAATTAATGGACACGAAATGAAAACAAGTAATTGAGTATGCAACTATCTATTTTATTGATATGAAATACATTATTACATGATTGTTTTTAATAAAATAATCATTATCTCAATAGTTAACATTTGTTCAAAACTCAAGAACCCAGATTCCTAAGTTAAAACCACACAGTATAAGATCATTATAAAAAAAGAATGTATAGGACTGTGTCTTTCTGTGAATATTAGATGAAGACAATTGTATCAGTTCACTATGTGGTGAATTTAAATATTTAAATTTATATATTTAGTTAGATAAACTCCTTGGATACAGACATGAAGGAAATTATGGAAGCTAAATAAAATGCATATCATGAGAACTGTTAGCACTTTGTGAACTAAATTTCTAAATTGTCATTTTTATAGGTCTAGCTGAAACAAATGACTACTTCAAACTTTCCTTTGGCCAGTTGTCTGCCTTCAGTGAACAGAGAATATGATTTTCACAGATCCAGCTCCTTTCTCCTCTCCTCTTNTCCTATTTTATAGTGGTTATATTATTGTCCTATATTTACTGTTATATTACTATGAATATTCTATCAAATAAAGTCTTCTTTTGTCCTCAAGTTTAGTGGAATGAGCAATGCTCAATGACCAACTCTTAGATTTCAAATTAGTGAAACTATTGTTGGATCCTCTAATAGAAAGTATGCTATCCTTTGAGTGGAATAATCTTAAAAGTCCATAGAACCTGATCTAATGGTGAAATATTATGAAGGTATATAAGCTAAGTCACTTCAGTCATGTCCGACTCTATGCTACCCCATAGATGGTAGCCCACCAGGCTCCCCCGTCCCTGGGATTCTCCAGGCAAGAACACTGGAGTGGGTTGCCATTTCCTTATCCAATGCATGAAAGGGAAAGTGAAAGTGAAGTTGCTCAGTCATATCTGACTCTTATCGACCCCATGGACTGCAGCCTACCAGGCTCCTCCATCTATGGGATTTTCAGGCAAGAGTACTGGAGTGGGGTGCCATTATTTGAGTACAAACTTGAAGTCACTAACCATTCCAACCGTTGGTTCTGGGACCCATGCATTTTACCTATAGGAGAAACTGCAACATTAATTGACATCTTATTTCAATCACATCCTACAGGTCAGTATGTCATCACATCATTTGTAAAACTGTCTCTGGATGACAAAGTAGATGGTACTAGAGAGTCCCAGAGGCATCAGTCTGTTTCCCTACTTTTGCTGTCAAATAAGGGATGTAAGTCAGTACTATGTAAGATAGTGTGTGATGGATAGTATACCATTTGTGCGTGCTTAGTCACTCTGTCATGTCTGACTTTTTGTGACATATATGGACTGTACCCTGCCAGGCTCCTCTGTCCATAGGATTTTCTAGGCAAATATATTGGAATGAGTTGCCATTTCCTCCTCCAGGGGATCTTCCCTACCCAGGGATTGAACCCTCATCTCCTGTGTCTTCTATGTTGCAGGCAAATTCTTTACCCATTGAGCCACAGGGGAAGCCCACAGTACACCATGGATGTGGCAAATCTATTTGTTGAACTGCTGGCAGTTATTTGAAGGGAAGGGAGACACATTCATTTCTACAATAAAGTCTATTCCAGGGGAGGAAAAGTATAACTTTTAATATAAAAGGGGCTCAGTGTAATAACTTGCTTCTAGATTGGCTTCTTGAAGATATCAAGTTAAACAGGAATCATCAGTTTTATTTATTTGTTGTTAGTTTGTTTATTTTCATTGCTGGAAACATACAACCTAGACCACAGTAGTCAAATCAAATTTGGTGGGTAGAAATCCAGTAACAGCCTCTATTCTGACATATTGGGCATTTTTATGAGTCCAGTTTTATATCAGTAGATCACTCTTGCACTGGGCTAGATGGCAAGGATACTGATTTTCGTCTACAGAATAGATCATCATATCTACTTGATTGCTAAAAGCCTATAATATAGAGTTTTCCGATGGGCTTTTACAAGGAACATGGGCATCCTCATTGTTGAGAGTATCCTGAAGAGATCCATTTCATGTTTACCCCTTCCTTTGGTGAGCAAAATGAGCTCCTATACATCAGTAACTTGTTTATACTCTGTTTTTGTTTATCTATTTTTAAAAGCTATTTATTTAAAGTTTTGGCTATGCTCAGTCTTCATTGCTACAAGTGGGTTTTCCTTAGTTGTGGCAAGCAGGAGTTGCTCTCTGAATTGTGGAGTACGGACTTCTCTTTGTGGTGGGTTCTCTTTGTGAAGGAGCATGGGATCTAGGGTGTGCAGGCTTCAGTTGTTGCAGCTCATGGGCTCTCGAGCACAAGTAGAGTAGTTGTGGCACATGGGCTTAATTGCCCTGAGGCATGTGGAGTCTTCCCAGAGTAAGAATCAATCCATGTCCCCTGCATTGGCAGGTTGATTCTAAGCCACTGGACCACCAGGGAAGTCCCAGTATATATATATATTTTTTAAGATAAATACCTTGGTTTATACTTACTTTATAGGAATATAGTTTTTGGTAGATTAACATGTTTCTCAAAATACTACAATATAAATTTTAATTCTTTTACCTTACACTTTTTTTTTTTTTTTGGTCTTGTTTTTCTCTTATCCTTTTTTTTTTTTTTTAATCTTAGTTCTTCTTATCATTATTGGAGTACAATTGCTTTGCAATGTTGTGTTAGTTTCTGCTGTACAAAAAAGTGAATCAGTTGTATGTATACATATATCCCCTCCCTCTTGAGTCTCCCATTCTGTTCTGGGGCTTGCTATTTTAAACTCAGTATTCATATCCAAGATGTTCAGGAGATTGAGCATCTGAAATGGATAAGTAGCTTGGATCTCTCACAGCATGAATCAGGCCACATATGTTTTTGAGATTCTTTCTCACCTGAAACTTAAACATGTAAGAATCATTAACTACAAAGGCTAACTCAGTGAGAGAGAGTGAAATTTCAGCATAATCTCACCCACTTATGCCTCATTCACTTCCATAGAGATAAATTTCCTGATAACTTTGTATAATTCATAGTTGACTAAGTTTCCTAGAGATATTTCCTTTGCTAGCTGGATGGTAATTTTAGGGAGGAAAAATAAGATCAACTACTGAAATTTTTCTCATAGGTTTTAAAAAAAATACTTTTGCATAATTCACACACACACACACGCAAAAACAAGTGCATATTCACTGTGATATATAGTAAAAAATAACAATACAATAAGATCTATTTCAAGGTTTACAGAATTTATTTGTAACACATTTTAATGAAATATTGATAAAATTAATATGACTGAATAGATTCCTATTTCATTTGGAAAATGTAAAAAATAAATATTCAGTGTGAATTTTTTATGAATTTCATAACTCTCAATTAGAACATGATCCACATTCTTGATTCATACTAATTGCCAACTTGATATATAATTTGATTTTTTATTTTATTTGATTTACAATATTAGTTTTAGATGCACAGCTTCAGATTCTTTTCCATTATTATAGGTTATTATAAGATATTGACTATATTTCCCTGTGCTATAAAATAGATCCTTGATTACTTCTTTTGTACATGGTAGCATGTATCTGTAATCCCATACTCTTAATTTATCCTTTTTACTCCTCCATCACTTTTCCCCTTTGGTAACCATAAGTTTCTTTTCTATGTTTGGGAGTTTGTTCCTGTTTAGCAAATAAGTTCAGTTCTGTCTTTTAAGATTTCATATAAGTGATACTATGTAATATTTGTATTTCTCTGCCTGATTTACTTCATTTAGTGTGGTAATCTCTAGGTCCATCATGTTGCTGCAAATGATAGTATTTCAGTCTTTTTTATGGCTCAGTAATATTGCATTGTATATATGTAACACATATTTTTTATCCATCCATCTATTGCTTCCATGGGCTTCGCTGTGGTAAATACAGCTGCTATGAAAATTAGAGCGTGTGTATCTTTTTGAATTAGAGCTTCTGTCTTTTCTGTATACATAACCAATTTTACACGGGCTTTAAATGTAGTATTTAAAATCTCCCTTTATTCTTAAAAATCTGAATCTCCTATACAGCACAACTATTTTTGCCACCTAATCAGTAAAAGAAATAACATGTATACATCAGTATGTGTCAATATCTTGAGAAAGCATTCCAGCAGGTTTCATAAGACCTTTGTAGAAGAGGATTCTGTGACCATCATGTACAAGTTTGGGGGCTTCCCTGGTGACTCAGATGGTAAAGATTCTGCCTGCAAAGCAGGAGACCTGGATTCAATCCCTGGGTCAGGAAGATCCCTTGGATAAGGGAATGTCATAAAGGATAGAAATGGTATGGACTTAACAGAAGCAGAAGATATTAAGAAGAGGTGGCAAGAATACACAGAAGAACTGTACAAAAAAGATCTT
>SJXQ01001083.1:0-91801 GCA_006408695.1 Aepyceros melampus
TTCAGTCCATGGAGTTTTCCAGGCAAGAGTACTGGAGTGGGTTTCCATTTCCTTCTCCAGGGGATCTTCCTGATCCAGGGATCGAACCTGGGTCTTCCTCATTGCAGGCAGATGCTTTACCATCTGAGCCACGAGCCAAGCCTTATTTTGATTAGTCCCTAAATATTTGTTTTAACCTTTAATTTCATAAGTTCTGAATTTCAGATTTAGGAGAGTAGATTTACTGAGTATACTGGCATACACTACATTTCTGGAGAATGAACAGAGCTAACCTTGGTCGTGTAGTTAGTCAGGGCATGGGAAGGGAGAGAGGCAATACTCAGCCCTCAGAACGGATTTACTGCTGCTTCTCGCTGTGTATGTCAGCCTGCTCATAGTCATAGCTCATTCCTCTATGTGTTGGCCCCTGTACTACTGTGAGTTCTGTCACTTTTTCTCTCGCTTTGCCTCTTCTCCACTCCCTTTAGCCCCTTTCCATCTGATTCCCCCAATAACAATACATATACATGTAAACATAACTTCAGTTATGTCTATCAGTGGATGTATGTGTGTGTTACTTTGAGAAACAGAAGCATTTCTTCAAATTAGAGAAATGACAGTGCGCTTATATTGATGGTGCCTTCCCTAACTGCATCCTCTCAGATCTTGGAGGCACTCACCATTTTCCTCAGGCAGGTGACAGGGGATTTATTGACACTAGAGTCTTACTTGTGTACTTTAATCCTGAAGTAATAAATGCATGCATTTTCCCCAAAGTGGAGAGTACAGTAACTTCGAAAATCTCTCTTTCCAGATAATTGTTTTGCCTCTTAAGCTACTTACTATAATGTTTAAAACATTAACCTTTATTCTCATATTTACCTTTGTAATAGACATTAATGAAAAGTTTCAGATTAATTGTATTAAAATTGGGCAAGTAACTTTTTTGAAAAGATAGTTTTATTTCTCAGAATATGCTGAGGCATATAAAATAACAATTTTATAAATTGCCATTTGTTTTTTATTCCAAGTTGAATTTTCTATTATTCCTTTTATTCTCTTTTTAAAATTTGTATGTTTTGATTAAAATTAAAAAACCAAACTAAAGAAAAACTAGAGGAGAGAGGGAAAAAGGTAAGTTTCAAGTCATTCAAGGAAGATGCTGTCCATATAAAATGTATTCTAGTATAGTTATTACTCTACTCTGCTATAAGGATATTTTAGGATAAAAAGATTTTTAGAAGCAGAAATTCAGGGTATATACATAGATTAAAATGGTTCTTTATAACAAAACTTCCCAGACTTTTAGATTTTAGGAATTAGCTTTTCTTTCTTTCTTTCTTTCTTTAGTTTCAGATTAATTGTATTAAAATTGGGCAAGTAACTTATTTGAAAAGATAGTTTTATTTCTCAGAATATGCTGAGGCATATAAAATAACAATTTTATAAATTGCCATTTGTTTTTTATTCCAAGTTGAATTTTCTATTATTCCTTTTATTCTCTTTTTAAAATTTGTATGTTTTGATTAAAATTAAAAAACCAAACTAAAGAAAAACTAGAGGAGAGAGGGAAAAAGGTAAGTTTCAAGTCATTCAAGGAAGATGCTGTCCATATAAAATGTATTCTAGTATAGTTATTACTCTACTCTGCTATAAGGATATTTTAGGATAAAAAGATTTTTAGAAGCAGAAATTCAGGGTATATACATAGATTAAAATGGTTCTTTATAACAAAACTTCCCAGACTTTTAGATTTTAGGAATTAGCTTTTCTTTCTTTCTTTCTTTCTTTTTTTTTTTTTCATTAGATTGGAAGGACTGGTGTATGGTTGCCAACTCTCTTTTACCAAAGAAGAATGTTAAAAGTATCAGTTAGTAATTACTATTAGAGAAGGGATATTTCACAAACACACACAGTGAGAAGAACATAAACTCAGAATAAAATATATGGGCCTTTACTAGTAATGATACCTGGCAACTATATGCTAATATGTTTTTAATATAGATAATTTTAAAATCTGAATAGTGTCATGTTATAACATAAAATTGTTTTTCAGTCACAAAGTCACATCTGACTCTTTGTGATCTAATGGACAGCAGCACACCAGGCTTCCCTGTCCTTCATTATCTCCTGGAGTTTGCTCAAACTGATGTCCATTGTATCAGTGATGCCAATCAAGTATCTCATCTTCTGTCATCCCCTTTTCCTCCTGCCTTCAATATTTCAAAGACTCAGGGTCTTTTCTGATGGGTCAGCTCTTCGCATCAGGTGACCAAAGTTTTGGAGCTTCAGCTTCACCATCAGTTCTTCCAATGAATATTCAGGGTTGATTTCCTTTAGGTTTGACTGATTTGAACTCCTTGCAGTCCAAGAGACTCAAGAGTCTTCTTCACACCACAATTTTAAAGCATCATTCTTCAGCACTCAGCCTTCTTTAAGGCCAAATCTCACAACCTTATATGATTACTAGAAAAACCATAGATTTGACCTTTGTCGGCAATGTGATGTCTCTGCTCTCAATACGCTGTCTAGGTTTGTCATAGCATTTCTTCCAAGGAGTAAGTGTCTTTTAACTTTGAGGCTGCAGTCACCATTGGCATGATTTTGGTGGCTCAGAGGTTAAAGCGTCTGCCTCTAATACGGGAGACCTGGGTTTGATCCCTGGGTTGGGAAGATACCCTGGAGAAGGAAATGGCAAACCCNGAGAACATAGAAAAGCATCTATAGAAATAGTAACTGATTTATGCAAACTAGTAGATAAACAGCTTTGATTAAATGAAATTAGGATATATAATTATCTTGATAGAATAAAAATGAAATTAGAATCATACTTTTCATGTCTAAAAAATCAATTTCAGTTGTCTTAAGAACCTAGACATGAAAGGCAAGCTACAGACTTTTGCAAACCATATAGCAGAATATTTTTTTAAAACATCATGGTAAAATTTTCTTAAACATACACATATACACACAGCAGAAATAACATAAAAATATTGATAAATTTAATGACATCACAGATAAGAACCTATCTTAATTAAAAGACATCATAGAAAAGAGTAGGAAGACAATTCCTGAATTAGAAGAAAATATTGTATCAAACATATCTAACAAAGGACTGATAACCAAGAACATGTAAAAAAAGTCAAAAAATTAATAGGACAAAAATCAACAGTAAAATAAAAAATGGGCAAAATATTTGAGAAGCATAAAGTAAGACCACAATTAAATCGCACATAACACTTAATTGGAGACACACATATTAAAAGGCTAGAAAATTCCAACTGATGGTGATGATGTGAAAAAATCAAAATCATTATACCCTGGTACAACTGCTTTGAAAAACAAGTTGGAATTAGTAAAATTAAGTATAATCATTCTTCTAACATTGATTCAAATCTTGTCTATGACATTTATTCAACTCCAATACGTGTGCTTGGAGATACGTACAAAATATTTAAAGTAGTAGTGTTAAAAACTTTGGAAATCAACACATAAATTTTTCAACAATGAAATGAATAAATGGGATTTTTTATATTCACATGGTCAAATACTTACGTAGAATAGTGAAAAATTAAGGCATTAGAACTACATCCACTATTAAAATTGAATTTACAAAAAAGCATAATCTTACAGTCCACGGGGTCGCAAAGAGTCGGACACGACTGAGCGACTTCACTTCACTTCACTTCAAGCAGAAGGAGTAAGGAGGTACACAGAGCAGAATCAAGTGATGTAAACTTCAAAAAACTCTGCAAAATTAAACAACAAAATGTTATGCAAAACATAGATCCATTATAGTTGTTTCATCTAGGAAGATAGGATGAATGGATTTAGGAAGGAATGTATAAGAACCTTCAAAGTGACAATAATTTTTTCTTTCTTGTTTTGGTTGGCATGTACTTGGGTGTGTTATGTATTATTTTCTTTATCCTTTTAAAGTATTACATAAGCTTTATTTTAAATCTTTTCAACATCTAATACATATGATACATGACACTATTCTACCAATAGCAGACTACTCAAGTGTTAGAGGGATGATTATATTTCTAGGATTTTGCAGTCTAGCTATTATAGCTGCAATTGTGTCAGTTCAGTTCAGTTCAGTCGCGCAGTCGTGTCCGACTCTTTGCGACCCCATGAATCGCAGTACGCCAGGCCTCCCTGTCCATCACCAACTCCCGGAGTTCACTCAGACTCACGTCCATCGAGTCCATGATGCCATCCAGCCATCTCATCCTCGGTCGTCCCTTTCTCCTCCTGCCCCCAATCCCTCCCAGCATCAGGGTCTTTTCCAATGAGTCAACTCTTCGCATAAGGTGCCCAAAGTACTGGAGCTTCAGTTTTAGCATCATTCCTTCCAAAGAAATCCCAGGGTTGATCTCCTTCAGAATGGACTGGTTGGATCTCCTTGCAGTCCAAGGGACTCTCAAGAGTCTTCTCCAACACCACAGTTCGAAAGCATCAATTCTTCTGCACAGCCTTCTTCACAGTCCAACTCTCACATCCATACATGACCACAGGAAAAACCATAGCCTTGACTAGACAGACCTTAGTCGGCAAAGTAATGTCTCTGCTTTTGAATATACTATCTAGGTTGGTCATAACTTTTCTTCCAAGGAGTAAGCGCCTTTTAATTTCATGGCTGCAGTCACCATCTGCAGTGATTTTGGAGCCCAAAAAAACAAAGTCTGACACTGTTTCTACTGTTTCCCCATCTATTTCCCATGAAGTGATGGGGCCAGATGCCATGATCTTCGTTTTCTGAATGTTGAGCTTTAAGCCAACTTTTCCACTCTCCTCTTTCACTTTCAACAAGAGGCTTTTTAGCTCCTCCTCACTTTCTGCCATAAGGGTGGTGTCATCTGCATATCTGAGATTATTGATATTTCTCCCAGCAATCTTGATTCCAGCTTGTGTTTCTTCCAGTCCAGCATTTCTCATGATGTACTCTGCATATAAGTTAAATAAGCAGGGTGACAATATACAGCCTTGACGTACTCCTTTTCCTATTTGGAACCAGTCTGTTGTTCCATGTCCAGTTCTAACTGTTGCTTCCTGACCTGCATACAGATTTCTCAAGAGGCAGGTCAGGTGGTCTGGTATTCCCATCTCTTTCAGAATTTTCCACAGTTTACTGTGATCCACACAGTCAAAGGCTTTGGCATAGTCAATAAAGCAGAAATAGATGTTTTTCTGGAACTCTCTTGCTTTTTCCATGATCCAGCGGATGTTGGCAATTTGATCTCTGGTTCCTCTGCCTTTTCTAAAACCAGCTTGAACATCAGGGAGTTCACGGTTCACATATTGCTGAAGTCTGGCTTGGAGAATTTTGAGCCCAGTATGTTAAAGTTCTAACTCTCAGTACCTCAGAATGCGATCATAGTTGGATATAGGTTCAACGCAGATCTAATTAGTTAAGATGTAGTCTGTGCTTGAATAGGGTGGGCTTCTATTCCAACAAGACTGGTATCTTTCCGAGAAGGTGCTACGTGAAGACAGACATACACAGAGAACAATATGTGATGGTAAAGTCAGAGCTGGAGTTGTGCAGTGGCAAGCCAAGGGATGCCAATACAAAAGCAAAGCACCAGAAACTAGGAAGAGTCAAGGAAGGAGTCCCTTACAGTGTTCTGCAGCTCAATTTTGAGCTTTAACTCCCCTGCACTTTGACACAATAAATTTCTGTTTTAAGCCATCCAGTTTATAGTTCTTTGTTATGGCAGTCCTAGGAAACTAATACATGGGCAAGCTACTCTTTGTATCCTTTTAGTAAGAAGTGTTGTTGGTCTCCTCAGGGAATAAGGATAGGCAGGTAACTGAGGTTCATATTGTTTTTTTAAATAGTTTATTTTTTATTGAAGGATAATTGCTTTACAGAATTTTGCTGTTTTCTGTCAAACCTCAACATAAATCAGCCATAGCTATACATACATCCCTTCCCTTTGGAAGCTCCCTTCCCATCCCACCCCTCTAGTTTGATACAGAGCCCCGGTTTGTGTTTCCTGAGCCATACAGAAAATTCCCATTGGGTATCTATTTTACATATGGTAATGTAAATCTTCATGTTACTCTTTCCATACACTTCACCCTCCCCTCCCCTCTCCCCATGTCCATAAGTCTATTCTCTATGTCTGTTTCTCCATTGCTGCCCTGTAAATATTCTCCAGTACCATTTTTCTAGGTTCTATATATATGTGTTAGAATGTGGTATTTATCTTTCTGTTTCTGACTTGCTTCACTCTGTATAATAGGTTCTAGGTTCATCCACCTTATTAGAACGACTCAAATGTGTTCCTTTTTATGGCTGAGTAATATTCCATAGTGTATATATACCACAACTTCTTTATCCATTCATCTGTCAGTGGATGTCTAGGTTGATTCCACATTCTAGCTGTTGTAAATAGTGTTATGATGAACGATGGAATACATGTGTCTCTTTCAATTTTGGTTTCCTTAGGGTATATACTTAGTGGGATTGCTGAGTCATAGGGTGGTTTTATTCCTAATTTGTAAAGGAATCTCCATATTGTCTTCCATAGTGGCTGTATCAATTTATATTCTTACCAACAGTGCAAGAGTGTTCCCTTTTATCCACACCCTCTTAAGCATTTATTGTTTGTAGACTTTTCGAAGAGGGCCATTCTGACCTGTGTGAGGTGAGATCTCAGTGTAGTTTTGATTTGAAGAGGAAGAAAGGCAATTATAGTTTTGACAGCCTTCAGAATATTGTACATGATAATGCATTTTTAATTTAAATTTTGAAAAACTAAAGTATTCATATATTTAAAAATTCAAAAGGCAGAATATAATAATATAGTCTAAAGTCTCCCATACCCATCAATATATCTTTCCAGAGATACTGATGAATATCTTAGTACATCAGCATATACACCATTGTTACACCACCTTTTTTTTTTTTCACATAAAGCCCATTGTATATACTCTGTTTTGTATTTTTCCTGTTTTATATAACTTGTGACCTGGTGATATTTTTATATCAACACATAAGTGCTTCCTTTTGCTTATGGTTAAAGAAACACAAGCTGGAATCAAGATTGCCGGGAGAAATATCAGTCACCTCAGATACGCAGATGACACCACCCTTATGGCAGAAAGTGAAGAGGAGCTAAAAAGCCTCTTGATGAAAGTGAAAGAGGAGAGTGAAAACGTTGGCTTAAAGCTCAACATTCAGAAAACAAAGATCATGGCATCTGGCCCCATCACTTCATCAGAAATAGATGGGGAAACAGTAGAAACAGTGTCAGACTTTGTTTTTCTGGGCTCCAAAATCACTGCAGATGTGACTGCAGCCATGAAATTAAAAGGCGCTTACTCCTTGGAAGAAAAGTTATGACCAACCTAGATAGTATATTCAAAAGCAGAGACATTACTTTGCCAACTAAGATCCATCTAGTCAAGGCTATGGTTTTTCCTGTGGTCATGTATGGATGTGAGAGTTGGACTGTGAAGAAGGCTGAGCGCCGAAGAATTGATGCTTTTGAACTGTGGTGTTGGAGAAGACTCTTGAGAGACCCTTGGACTGCAAGGAGATCCAACCAGTCCATTCTGAAGGAGATCAGCCCTGCGATTTCTTTGGAAGGAATGATGCTAAAGCTGAAGCTCCAGTACTTTGGCCACCTCATGCGAAGAGTTGACTCATTGGAAAAGACTCTGATGCTGGGAAGGATTGGGGACAGGAGGAGAAGGGGACGACAAAGGATGAGATGGCTGGATGGTATCACTGACTCAATGGATGTGAGTCTGGGTGAACTCTGGGAGTTGGTGATGGACAAGGAGGCCTGGCGTGCTGCGATTCATGGGGTCTCAAAGAGTTGGACACGACTGAGCGACTAAACTGAACTGAACTGAACAGAGGCGTTCAACAATTTTAGAACAAGTGATAGATTTTTGAAAATATTTTAAATCTGCTCTTAAAAAGAGAATTAGACTAATAAAAATTTTGGGGTAAAGAAAATTGAGTGAATCTTCATCACTGACTTTAGTTCCCCTAGTATATAGTAAATATCAAGTGATAAAGTCTTGTGCTATAAACTTTGAGAAATTATGACAAAAGCAGAAAATTTTACACCAGAGTAGTTCTTGATTCTACTGTTATCTCATTCTCCATGCCAGAAGGGCAAATGAGAACAGAAGGTGAGATGACAAAACCCTGAGATTTTCTCACCGAGAGCCCCAGTTTGGAAAGATGCAGGCTAAGAATGTGAAAATGAAATCCTTGAGAGGATCTTAATGGAACTGAAAATGGTCTCTAGGAAATTGATTTTTCCAATGAGCCAGTTTTTTATGACAGAAGATACCCCTGTTGTATGGTTTGTGCTCTTTATAGAACACTTAGAAGAATCTCAAAGATAAAACAGAGAGCAGTTTCCTTAGAAGCTGTGCTTTTATTTTCATGTGTCCTCTTCCCTTTTTCATCACTACAAACTCTCAGACTGTAGATAAACAAACAGAAAATGAGATTTTTCCTCAAATTGTAGTTTGGATAAAATATGAGTGTCAAAAAGAATGTACCCTCAATATGTCAGACAATATTAGTGTTTAGAGGCATGTTAATTACCAACAAGCTTTTAAAAGATGGTCAGCAACTAAACAATGGATTTCAGCAGTGCACGGCAGATTAAGTACCCACTCATAAAAATATATTGTCCAAAGACGGGAGGAAAACTTTCCAAGCGTGCTTTGTGTTATATAGAACTTAATAAAAAATACAAAATCAATAAAACAATGGGTCAAAGACAAGGCACTAAACAAGCAAATAAAATGAAATGGAAAATTTCAGAGCTGGTAAAACAAATCAAGCTCAAAATATCAACATTTACAACATTTACAGTAAATTAGAAACAACAAGAGGCAGGAAAGACAGAGCAAAATATTGAATTTCTGCCCTGGGAGAAATACTTAGAATAATAAATTCAATGAAGAAAAATAAACAAAAAGATTTTTTAAATTACGGATGAGAAATTTAGAAGCCAAAGATGAGCTAATATAAGGACAGTTGCTGTCTTTGAAGGAGAGATTAAAGTTAATGGGGAAAAAAATCTATTAAGATATAGAAAAGAGGAAATTGTCTCCTAAATTAAGATATATTAGAATATCTTAGGCAAATTATTAACTTCTGAGGAAGAAATACTTTCTTAGACATTTAGGAAGAATCAAATTTTTTTCTGTCTCCCATAAAGGATGAGAAGTAGGAAGTAATATATATCACAAATTTCTCCACAATTTTCAATACCACCTAGGAAGTCTGTAAAATTCCAAGAGAAAACAAAACTGACCTAAAATATTTATCCAGATAAGTTATCATTTATAGTATAGCTAAATTATACATAGTCAAAATGACATTTGGCAAACACTCTCAGAGAAGAACTCAGTAACTATAGCCCATATGATCTTTTCTCAAAGTAATTAGTACTCATTGATGAAGTCCAAGTAATAAGTGTATCAAAGAGGAATTCAGGAATAGAACTGGATTTGTAGTGAGTATAGTAGGAAGAATTCTAACATGACCCTTTGAGATTCTTACGCCCTGGTTTATATGCCTTATATAATCCCCTCTTCTTGAGTGTCGATGGGTCTAAAAAATATGATCATATATCATTTCTTGATTAGGTTATTAATTAGTTGACTTTAAGTTTTAATCAAAAGAGAGCTTAATTTGTATGGATCTGACTTCATCAAGGGGGCCTTTATAGAACATGAAGTTTCAGAGAGAGATTCTCCTAGTAGCCTAAAAGAAAGCAAACAAACAAGTTATGATCTGCCAATGAAGAGAAGTGGCTAGTAGTCAACAGCTAACAAGAAAATGGGGGCCTTGATCCTATAATCATAAGTAACTGATTTCTGCCGATGATTGTTTGATGTTGGAAGAGGACAGGCTCTAGGAGGAGCAGCCAGGCAGCGCCTGGAATCCAGTTTCATGAGACCCTGAGCTTAGGAGCTAGCTAGACCATGCCTGGACTCCTAACCTGATGGAAAATATGTGATAATAAATGTGTGTTGCTTATGGCTGCCAAATTTGCGTTACTTTGTTACATAGCAACAGGATATTAATACAGTGAGCTTTTAAGCATGGAAGGTGGACAAACATACTTGAGGAATTTGGATTTAAAAATATGACATCAGTATTATAAAATTTGAGGAGGAAAACTTATATGACTAATTACTTGAAGTAGTTTGGAAAAGGTAGATAGAAGAGTACAAGGCATAATCTTATTTTTAAGGCAGGAGTCATTCAAAGATGTATTAGAAAATTGTGACTGAAATATAATGGTTCCAAATTCTTAATGTTTACATAATGTTATTCCTAATATAAGCAGGAATTTAGAGAACTTGTACTTTTATCAAAGATTAATGATCTTGTCTATTGCTTTTTTAAAAATTATACTACTCCTATCTACTCTGTTTACCTACACAGATCGATCTGAAATGAGATTCACAGGAGCTAACCTCATAGTTACACAGGTAATTTTGGGGTTGTGAAGGTAATTTGAGAGCAATGGGCTTTTATGTAATTTTAGCTTTCCTTATTTTTGTATTGTTTAATATTTCCCACACAATAATTATTCTAAAATTCTTTACAATTGTTATGCCTTCCTAAAGACTTGACCTCTGTGATTATGCTGTAATGATTTTGTTTATCCTTGAAAATATTCCTTTTTCTGAAGTGTCATCTATCTGAAACTAACATGGCTTTATCTGCTTTCTTTTGATGCATGTTAGAATGGTATATCGGAGAAGGCAATGGCACCCCACTCCAGTACTCTTGTGTGGAAAACCCCATGGACGGAGGAGCCTGGTAGGCTGCAGTCCATGGGGTCACGGAGAGTTGGACACGACTGAGAAAATTCACTTTCACTTTTCACCTTCATTCATTGGAGGAGGAAATGGCAACCCACTCCAGTGTTCTCGCCTGGAGAATCCCAGGGACGGGGGAGCCTGGTGGGCTGCCGTCTGTGGGGTCACACAGAGTCGGACACGACTGAAGTGACTTAGCAGCAGCAGCAGTAGCAGCATGGTATATCCTTCTCTGCCTTTTGCTTTTAACCTGAGTGTTTAAAGGATTTCTTGAAGACAACATATAGCTGGGTCTTGTTATTGTTCTTGTTGTTTAATCTGTTCTGACAATCTGTGACTTGTGCACTTCAATCATTTGCATTTAAAATGATTATACATATAGCTGGGTTAATATCTACTGTGTTGCTATCTATTTTTCTGTTTGTTTCCTTTTTCTTCTTTTTTTATTCCTCCTTTTTTCTGTCTTCTGGTTTCAGTTGAGCATTTACATGGTTATATTTCCACTCCACTCTTTACCTAGTAATTATACTTCTTTTTAATGTTTTGACAGTTGCTGTAGTGTTTGCAATATACATTTAAGCTGGTCTAAATTCGTTTACATTATGCCATTATCCTGTCATAAACATTACTTCATTTTCCTGCTGGAAGTAAGTTTGCTGTCATTGTTTTCCTTGCTACTCTATGGTAAGGTGCCCTTCCACTCCCAACCCACCCCTGGCATTTTTCTAGATTTTTCTCTTTGTCTTTAGTTTTCTACATTCTGAGTATCACATGCCTAGATGCAGATATTTTGTGCTTATCCTGTTTGGTGTTCTCTGAGATTTCTAAGACTATTTGTATTTGTCATTAATTTTGGAAAATTCTTGACTATTATTTCTCCAAGCATTTCTTCTGCTTTTTTCTCTCTTCTCAAGTTCTAGTATGCTATAACTTTGGAAATTGTTTCACAGCTCCAGGGTATTCTATTTTTCCCCATATTTTTTCTCTTTGCATTTCAGTTTGGGAAGTTTCTGTTGATACATCCTCAACGTTGTTGATTCTCTCTGTGGCTGTGTCCACTCTACTGGTAAGCTCAGCAAAGATAGTCTTCATTAATGCCACAGTGTTTTTAATTTCTAGTATTTCTTTTTGACTTCTTTTAGAGTTTCCACCTTTCTGCTTACATTATCCATATGTTCTTAGATGTTGTCTCCTTTTTCTGTTATAGCCCTAACATAGTAATCTTAGTTATTTTAATTCCTGTCTGATAACTCCAACAGTGTTATTTCTGACTTTATGTTATTACTTCAGACTGTTTTTTTTTTCTTTTACCATGCCTTGTGATTTTTGTGTTGAGACATGATAATATCAGGTAGTAGGAACTAAGGTAAATAGGCCTTTAGTATAAGTTTTTATTTTAATTTGGCTAGGAGTATGACTGTGTTTAATGTTTGTAGTAGCTGCAGGGACTTCAGATTCCTCTAGTACCCTTGTTTGTAGCTTTTTTAAAACTAGATTTCTCTACATACTTCTCCTCAGAGAGACACTATGCTTTCATTTCTAAGTCTCTTAATCAACTGTTATTTTACTGGAGTCCTGTTAATGTGATGGTAAGGTTTAGTGATGGGAAATATTCTGTAATCTAAAGAATAAATCTCAGTCTTGTAGTGGACCTGTGCTCCTGGGCTGTACCTTTACATAGATTTCTTGCTTCCCATTGCCCTCCTTTTGGTAAGACATGAAGGCAAGAGGCAGCTAGAGATGGAGAACTACTCTTTCTCCAAGTAGAATGAGACTCTGGTAAAGTCCTTTTCTTTATAGAATGGCACTTTGATATAGAGGATATTTTGTATCTATTTCACAATGGCTGTTCTCCTCCTCATGCCAAAGCCACAAAGGGGTCTCTGGTATCTCTTCACCATGAGAATCTTGCACAGTTTCTGCAAATAAAACCCATTAAAATGTGGTAGCCCTTTTATGATAGTGATTGCTTTTTGACTGTGGCCCCTAGGAGTTTCTCATTCTTAAGTTAGTCCACACTTCAGTTCAGTTCAGTTGCTCAGTCATGTCCAACTCTTTGCGACCCCATGAATTGCAGCACACATGGACTGAGGAGCCTGGTGGGCTGCAGTCCATGGGGTCGCGAAGAGTCGGACATGACTGAGCGAATTCACTCTCACTTTTCACTTTCATGCATTGGAGAAGGAAATGTATTCCCCAAGAACACTCTAGTGTTCTTGCCTAGAGAATGCCAGAGATGGGAGAGTCTGGTGGGCTGCCGTCTATGGGGTCATGCAGAATCGGACATGACTGAAGTGATTTAGCAGCAGCAGCAGGCCTCCCTGTCATCACCAACACTCGGAGATCACTCAGACTCACGTCCATCAAGTCAGTGATGCCATCCAGCCATCTCATCCTCTGTCGTCCCCTTCTCCTCCTGCCCCCAATCCATCCCAGCATCAGAGTCTTTTCCAATGAGTCAATTCTTCGCATGAGGTGGCCAAAGTACTGGAGTTTCAGCTTTAGCATCATTCTTTCCAAAGAAATCCCAGGATTGATCTCCTTCAGAATGGACTGGTTGGATCTCCTTGCAGTCCAAGGGACTCTCAAGAGTCTTCTCCAACACCACAGTTCAAAAGATCAATTCTTCAGCACTCAGCCTTCTTCACAGTCCAACTCTCACATCCATACATGACCACTGGAAAAACCATAGCCTTGACTAGACGGACCTTAGTTGGCAAAGTAATGTCTCTGCTTTTGAATATGCTATCTAGGTTGGTCATAACTTTTCTTCCAAGGAGTAAGCGTCTTTCAATTTCATGGCTGCAATCACCATCTGCAGTGATTTTGGAGCCTCCCAGAATAAAGTCTGACACTGTTTCCATTGTTTCCCCATCTATTTCCCATGAAGTGATGGGACCAGATGCCATGATCTTCATTTTCTGAATGTTGAGCTTTAAACCAACGTTTTCACTCTCCTCTTTCACTTTCATCAAGAGGCTTTTTAGTTCCTCTTCACTTTCTGCTCTAAGACTATCACTCTATCTACTTTTTTCAGATAAATCTAGCGTGTAGCATAATGCATAACTAAAATTTAGTTAACAGCCAGATTATATTTGCTCTATGAATAATGTTGGGGTATTATTTATGAGTTGTGAAAATTAGGCTGCTGGAATTTTATATCTGGCTTTTAGTCTGTCTTTTGGAAATTTTGCCTTTCTCATTTAAGAATAAAATGAGAAAGGTAAAATAAAAATAATAACTCTGTCTTCTTCATAAAATTGTTATGACTATTATATCAGTTGATATACTTTGATCATTTAGGATAGTAGTTAGTACATAGTAAATTCTGCCCCCAGAATTTTCAGTGTTTACAAATGAATGAAAAAATAAATGCATGAATTAAATAAATAAGCAAATCAAGGTAACAGGTTGCTAATTTTAGTTAGAGTGGTCAGGGAAGGCCCTTCAGAAGTGCTTGCTTCTTCCAGCCCAGCGTTTCTCATGATGTACTCTGCATCTAAGTTAAATAAGCACGGTGACAATATAGAGCCTTGACGTACTCCTTTTCCTATTTGGAACCAGTCTGTTGTTCCATGTCCAGTTCTAACTGTTGCTTCCTAACCTGCATACAGATTTCTCAAGAGGCAGATCAGGTGGTCTGGTATTCCCATCTCTTCCAGAATTTTCCATAGTTTATTGTGATCCACACAGTCAAAGGCTTTGGCATAGTCAATAAAGCAGAAATACATGTTTTCTGGAACTCTCTTGCTTTTTCCATGATCCAGCGGATGTTGGCAATTTGATCTCTGGTTCCTCTGCC
This sequence comes from Aepyceros melampus, assembly GCA_006408695.1. Classification (NCBI taxonomy): domain Eukaryota; kingdom Metazoa; phylum Chordata; class Mammalia; order Artiodactyla; family Bovidae; genus Aepyceros; species Aepyceros melampus. The sequence continues at coordinate 14,597 of SJXQ01001083.1, forward strand.
TTTTCTAAAACCAGCTTGAACATCAGGAATTTCACGGTTCATGTATTGCTGAAGCCTGGCTTGGAGAATTTTGAGCATTACTTTACTAGCATGTGAGATGAGTGCAGTTGTGCGGTAGTTTGAGCATTCTTTGGCATTGCCTTTCTTTGGGATTGGAATAAAAACTGACCTTCTCCAGTCCTGTGGCCACTGCTGTTTTCCAGATTTGCTGGCATATTGAGTGCAGCACTTTCACAGCATCATCTTGCAGGATATGAAACAGTTCAACTGGAATTCCATCACTTCCACTAACTTTGTTTGTAGTGATGCTAAGGCCCACTTCACATTCCAGGTTGTCTGGCTCTAGATGAGTGATCACACCATCATGATTATCTGGGTCATGAAGATCTTTTTTGTACAGTTCTGTGTATTCTTGCCACCTCTTCTTAATACTTAGCCTCAAGCAGTTTGTAAGAATACCCTAACAGTTATTACTACTGGTTTATGGCTCCAGTGGTTTATATAAGCAGATCTTGGCTAACACTTTTTTTTTGGATTCACTTGTCTCTCTAGATTTCCTGAAAAATATTTATTCATTTGACTGTGCTGTCTTAGTTGCGACATGTGAACTCCTAGTTGTGGCATGTGGGAACTAGTTTCCTGACCAGGAATTGAACCTGGCCCCCTGCCTTGGGCATACAGAGTCCTAGTCACTGGACCACCCTCCTAGAGGAGTCTTCGTTCTCTAGATTTTGGGCTTGCAGTTTGTCTTACAACCTTCTTTTTCTCATGAGTTCAAGAAAAATTGTTGACTTCCAGTTTATTCAACTTTTTCTTGTTGTAAGAAAGAGACGATGGCTTCCATATTCTTTTCACGTCATAGATGAACCTGGAAGAATTTGCACTTATTTTTAAATCATGGAAATATGTGAAATCACCAAAGGACCAATTGTAGAGAAATGTCATAAGGTTTTTAACACTACAGTAATTAGATATCAGACATAATCTGGTAGGGGGTACTGAGGTAGCTTACAAGAGATGGAATAAATGCCAGGAGACTATGAAGTCATAAAGACCAAGAAAATAAAGAATTTCAAGAGGAGTGAATGATCAAGTGGTTGAATGTTACTGAGAGGCCAAGAAAGCCCCAAAGAGGGTTGTGCATATTTGATTTGTCAGAAATCACACAATAAGATTAAGATAAGAGCAATCTTACTAGAAGGAGCTAAGAAGAATGTGAGTGTGTGTGTGTGTGTGTGTCTGTGTGTATCTGTGTGTGTATTGAGGAGGAAAGCAGAAATCAGACTGAAATGAGTAAAAGTATTTATTAAAGAATATGTGGAGACATCATGACTTAATCCTGTTTTCAAAGAGAAGTTTTCATCTAGAAGAATATTTTTACCTTCAGCCTTGAATTATTTAGGAGAACCCTGGAAAAGTTACTGAAAGTCTGTTCCATGCCTATAAAATTAAATTTGAAAAATAGGAATAATAGCAAACTAAATACATTATACCATTAATGTGGCAATAATGGTTTTTAAAAATCCCTGGACACTTAAAGAGCAGAACATTACTTCTCTAAGGAAAATTCTATGGTCTAAATTTAGGGTGTCTAGTATAGTCAGGTAAGAATTTTAGAAAATAAAATTGTCCATTTGGCAAAGAAGAAGAGCTGTGGTGTTAGGAAATCACTTTTGAAAGATCTCTATATATGTATCCAGGATTTTTAAGGAATAGTGTGAAGCAAGAGTATATATGTTGTGCGTTAATCTTTAGGATCAACCTGGGAGAAAGCATGGCTCCTTTTTCAGAAGTGAATTGCTCTTCCCATTTCTCAGACCCCTGAGAAACAGACCTTACAATCCTCTCTACTTCAAGGACAAAGAGTTTAGTAAGTGCATTAGAGCCTGCCTTTGAAATAGAATTTAATCAGGCATTCTAGAGGAGGCAGACTCTATCAAGGCGAAGGTAGTAGGTCTAATTGCTTTTATTTGTGCTCTGTATACTCTGAGTATTTTGACCTGGTGTAGGGCTGGATGTCAAATGAGATTTCTCAATTAGGGTGAAACAACTTAGTCTAGCCAGGTGAGTTTCATAATGATCCTCTGAAACTTCCCTTCTTAGTGTGAATCTAAAGATTTTCATACTAAAGATTTTCATAGAACAAATTCATCATTCATTAACTCTAAAGCAAATTCACTTTGTCTGTCCAGGAGCACTGCTCTTTCAAATCTAGCTGCATGAATTCTTCTACTTAACATACACCACCATCGTGTTAGAGGAGGCTGAATCTCAAATGTACACATCTACACAAATCCCTGCTGACTTCCAAGATCAACTGCTACCTCAGATACCCACTGGGAGATTAGAACACAGCAGGATATAACAGGGCCTTAGACAATGTAATCAGCCATCCTGTTCTCTGAGGCAGGTTTCCTGATGAGCAGACAGAATGAAAACTCTGATAGGGAGGCAGCCAAAGAAGTGAGCACATGTGGCTCAAGTGTTCATGACACTCTTCTTGTACTTATATTCTGAATCTTCTCTTCTTATAAATATATTTCCTAAGTTTGCTCTGTGTCTACACTCAGACTTGGAGTTCCTTTCACACAGCTCTTTCTATTTAATATGTGTCAGGACAGTCTCTTCAGATCTTTTATCCCCTAATGAATTTTTCAAAAAGAATTTTTCATGAGTAGTTGCTGATACTGCCATGGCTTTTCCTTTTCCTTTCCTTTTATTTAGTTTTCTTTATTCTTCATGGGTGCTTTTACTTTTAATAATGACATGCCGTTGGTTTCCTTTCACCACCTAAAAGTGAAAGGAACCAAGTACTTATTTCTCAAGAAATACTTCTTTATAATGTAAACAGTTCCTCACGTAAAAACATAACTCTGAAACAAGCTACATTTTCTTTACTGCAGCGCACATGAAGTGAAAGCCCCACGTAGTTTGAAGGGAGGATAATTTAAATTTTATCAGCAAAGAGCAGCAGAGGTAGTACCAGGAACCTCTGGAGGGAAGCTTGGCTGCTTCAAAGCTGACCCACTGGGATGAAAGAAGACAGTTTTGTTTTAGAGATGAAAGTTGACTAGGTAATTTTTTTTTTTTTTTTTTTTTTTAGATTTCACCACATTTTATTCAAGGGCTTCCTCGATGGCTCAGCAGGTAAAGAATTCTCCTGCAATGCAGGAGATGAGGGTTCAATCCCTAGGTCAGGAAGAGCCCCTGGAGAAGGAGATGGCAACCAGATCCAGTATTCTTGCCTTTAAAAGCCCATGGACAGAGAAGCCTGGCAAGCTACAGTCCAAAGGTTCACAAAGAATCGGACACAACTAAGTACTCAGGCACATTTTATTTACTATTGCTTGCCTAGATTCCATGGTGTAAGGCAGAAGTCTCATGGGAAATGTGATTCTTTTCTCTGGCCATTCAAATACTTCTCTTTGACCTCTTGTTAATATAAAGACAGTTATGCTTTTATACCTCATGTAAACATTTTCATCATGGAAATTTCAAAAATGAAAAGCAAAGAGCTAAAGTTCAAAAACATGATTCATCTTGAAGAAAAAAGAAACTTAAGGAAGTGCAAACAAAGGTACCTTGGTGTTAGCTTTTTGTTTGGCTGGCATTCATCTCTCATTTACAGAAAAAGAAGAGTCAATATTTCATCAATACTTTTTTTTATATAAAGATAGCTTTCAAAAGGAGATTAAGAAACCTAGTTTCTCTCTAAACCTAAGTGATATATATATCTAGCTATAAGCAGGCTTATCAAAAGATAGGCATTTCATTTAGGAGTGAATTTTGGAAAGAAATTACAAATAACAATAAATAAAATAGTTCTAGATTCATAATACAGACAAATGTGGAAAGCAAAAATAAAATTACTTTTCCTTTTTTTTGTTTTTGTTTTTAAGAGAGAGACAGCTAAACTAATTTCTTTCCAAAATGTCTTTAGCTTAAATGCCCTTTGGTATTTAATAACGTGACCTCAATGTTAAAACTTCTAGAAAAACATTCACGGGCTGAGTTTGTGAAGCTGTCAAATTGTACATTTCCAGTAGTTTATTGTTGGATCATCCAGGATAACTACTGAGGCTGCTAAGTCGCTTCAGTCGTGTCCGACTCTTACTGACCCCACGGACTGCAGCCTACCACACTCTTACATCCATGGGATTTTCCAGGCAAGAGTACTGCGGTGGGTTGCCATTGCCTTCTCTGCCAGGATAACTAGGGATATGAAAATAATCCATCTGTCCAAACTTACTTTTCATGCATTTATTTTTATAATTTGTTTTACCATGAATGCAGGGTGGAAGTTGAGAGTTTGAGAAGGCTCTTATCAGGTAAGATTGAGGTCCATAGCGATTTTTCTCCTTCAGCTGATGAGTGCCAGAGCTAGCATTAAGACCCAGTGACCCTGGCTCCAAGACCAGAGTGATTTTCCATCTAAGAAATGTTTTGCTTCCTCCTGAGGCATAATTAGACAAAAGTGTTTAGTAACTAATAGAACATGATAAGAAAGGAGTAAAATTATATGCCTTCTTAGTTGATCTAAAATAATAACTTTGATGTTTTCTTTGACATTCCTAGGTAAGGTAGACACTTCAAATTCCCAGAACGTGTATTACACAGTTGTGTAACATATTTTCTTATCTTTATCTGTGTCCCGCTAGCCTGTGAGCTATTTGAAATTAAAATAAAAACTAACACATTTATAATACTAGAGGCCAGCATTGTTGAATGAGCTTATAAAAATGCACAAACATCTAAGTTAGTAAATAGTGCAGAAGAGGAAAGAGAAAGGAAACCAGTATCTACTCATTGGCACTGTGGACAAGGCTATGCGATTTACATATGTTATTTTACTTGTAAAATATTGTTTCTCACAGCAAACCTATGAAGTTAATATTTATTATACCTTTTAATAGATGAAATTGAGAAAGGTTTTATATATACACACATATGTATGTAAAATATAACTAAAGGGGTTAAATTACTCTTTGAAAATCATACATACAATAAACTAATATTTGACTCCAGGTATGACCAATTCAAAGCTGATACATCCATCTCAGACCTAATACCTACAGGTAATAATGATGAGTATTTATTCTCCCCCAGCCAGTAAACTGGACTTCCCTGGTGACTGTGTGGTAAAGACCCTCTTTGCCAATGCAGGAGAAGTGAGTTCAATCCCTGAGTTGGGACTATCCCCTGGAGAAGGAAATGGCAATCCACTCCATTATTCTTGCCTGGGAAATCCCATGTACAGAGCTGGCAGGCTACAGTCCATGTTGTCACAAAGAGCTGGAAATGACTTAGTGACTGAACTAAGTTGTGTAGTTGCCAAGTCATTTCCAACTCTTTGTGGTCCCATGACCTGCAGCATGCCAGGCTTCCCTGTCCTACGCTATCTCCTTAAGTTTGCCCAGACTCATGTCCATGAGTCAGTGATGCCATCCAACTATCTCATCCTCTGTTGCCCCCTTCTCCTCTTGCCCTTAATCTTTCCCAGCATCAGGGTCTTTTCCAGTGAGTCAGGCTCTTCGTATCAGGTGGCTAAAGTATTGTAGCTTCAGCTTCAGCATCAATCCTTCCAATGAATATTCAGGGTTGATTTCCTTTAGGATTGACTGGTTTGATCTCCACTCAATTAAGAGTTGTTCATACAATACGTAACTTCTTCTTTACAACAATTCTAAAGAAATACTCATTATTGTTAACACCATTTTACAGATTATAAAACATATTTAAAAAGATTAACTATGGAATTTTCCAGGAAAGAATATTGGAGTGGGTTGTCATTTCCTACTCCGGGGGTTCAAAGTCATATAGATTGGTAAATGCAAAGCAGGATTTAAAAGCAGGTACGAGTGATTTGAAAATCAACATGCTTTGAGACTGAATCAAATATATATATGCATGACTGTTGGAAAACTGAAAAACAAATGTGTCAGATGCCTGAGCTGCACTGCAGGTCATCCCCTAATTTCAGCATAGCTGTGACATGCAATTCCCTGTATGTTAGCTCCTGTGTCAAGAATATAGATTAATAGTTGTATACATATATACATATATGTGTGTGTGTGTGTGTGTGTGTGTGTGTGTATGTGTATACACACACACACACCACATCTTCTTTATCCATTCATCTGATGATAGACACTTAGGTTGCTTTCTCATCTTGGCTATGTAAATAATACTGCTATGAACATTGGGCGCATATGTCTTTTGAATTAGTTTTTTTGGGGGAGGTTTATACCCAAGAGTGGAATTTTTGGGTCATATTGTAGTTTTATTTTTAAATTTTTGGGGAATTGCCACATTGTTTTTCATTCCTACCAACAATGTACTAGGGTTTCCTTTTCTCCACATCCTTGCCAACACTTGTTATTTGTTGTCTTTTTTGATGATAGTCATTCTGACAGGGCTAGTAGCTCAGCTGGTAAAGAATCCACTGTAATGCGGGAGACCCCTGTTCAATCCCTGGGTCAGGAAGATTCCCTGGAGAAGGCATAGGTTACCCACTCCAGAAGTCTTGGGTTTCCCTGGTAGCTCAGACGGTAATGAATCCACCTGCAATGTGGGAAACCTGGGTTCAATCCCTGGGATGGGAAGATCCCCTGGAGAAGGGATAGGCTACTCACTCCAGTATTCCTGGGCTTCTCTAGTGGCTCAGATGGTAAAGAATCCACCTGCAATGTGGGAAACCTGGATTCGATCCTTGGGTTGGGAAGATCCCCTGGAGGGCACAACAACCCATTTCAATATTCTTGCCTTGACAGAGGAGCCCTGAGGGCTATAGTCCAGGGGGTCACAGAGTCAGACATGACTGAGTGACTAAGCACACACTCTGACAGGTGTGAAAGATGTCTCACTGTAGTTCTGATTTGAATTTCCCTGTTGATTAGAGATAATCCATGGCATCCTGCAGGGCTCTCTCATTGTCTTGGGGCTTGTCCCTATCCACCAGTGGGTGAAGTCAGGTCCTGGGGTTTCTGTCTTCAGCATACCTTATTTTTTATTAATGTATAGTTGATTTGTAATGTTATTTTAGTTTTAGGTATACCACATAGTGATTCACATTTTTAGAGATTATACTGCATTTAAAGTTATAATAAAATATTGGCTGTAATCCCTATGCTGAACAATATATCCTTGTTTAATTTATTTATTTTATACATAGTAGTTACATTCATAAATTTGTTAACCTCATAAATTCCTACCGTTATCTCCCTCCACCATCCCAGTTTGTACTCTATTATCTGTGAGTCTGTTTCTGTTTTGGTCTATTAATGAGTTTTTTTTTTTTAGATTTCACATGTAAGTGATAATATATAGTATTTTTCTTTCTCTGCCCGACTTATTTCACTAAGCATAATACCCTTTGGGTTTATCTATGTTGTTTCAAATGGCAAAATGTCATTCGTTTTTATAGTTGAGTAGCATTACAGTGTGTGTGCATGCGTCTTCATCCACTCATCTGTTTGTGGGCACTTAGGTTGTTTCCACGTGGGAGATCCCTGGGTCTGGAAGATCTGAAGATGGGAATAGCAGTCTACTCCAGTACTCTTGCCTTGAATTCCATGGAGAGAGGAGCCTGGTGGGATACAGTTCATGGGGTTGCAAAGAGTTAAACTTAACTGAGTGACTAACACACATAGGTTGCTTCCATGTCTTTAGTTCAGTCGCTCAATCATGTCCAACTCTGCAACCCCACAGACTGCAGCATGCCAGGCTTCCCTGTCCATCACCAACACCTGGAGCTTGCTCAAACTCATGTCGGTGACATCATCCAACCATCTCATTCTCTGTCATCCCCTTCCCTTTCTGCCTTCAATCTTTCTCAGCATCAAGGTCTTTTTCCAGTGAATCAGTTCTTTGCATCAGTGGCCAAAGTATTGGAGTTTCAGCTTCAGCATTTGTCCTTCCAATGAATATTCAGAACTAATTACCTTTAGAATTTACAGGTTGGATCTCCTTACTGTCCAAGGGACTCTCAAAAGTCTTGTCCAACACCACAGTTCAAAAGCATCAATTCTTCAGTGCTCAGCTTTCTTTATGCTCACATCCACACATGATTTCTGGAAAAGGCAATTATAAACAATGCTAATATGAACAACATTGGGGTGCAAGTATCTTTTTAAAATTAATGTTATTGTTTTATTTGGCTATATACCCAGAACTGGAATGACTAGATCTTAAAGTAGTTGATGAAAGTGAAAGAGGAGAGTGAAAAAGTTGGCTTAAAGCTCAACATTCAGAAAATGAAGATCATGGCATCTGGTCCCATTCCTTCATGGGAAATAGATGGGGAAACAGTGGAAACAGTGTCAGACTTTATTTTTGGGGGCTCTAAAATCACTGCAGACAGTGATTGCAGCCATGAAATTAAAAGACGCTTACTCCTTGGAAGGAAAGTTATGACCAACCTAGATAGCATATTCAAAAACAGAGACATTACTTTGCCAACAAAGTCCATCTAGTCAAGGCTATGGTTTTTCCTGTGGTCATGTATGGATGTGAGAGTTGAGCTGTGAAGATAGCTGAGTGCTGAAGAATTGATGCTTTTGAACTGTGGTGTGGGAGAAGTCTCTTGAGAATCCCTTGGACTGCCAGGAGATCTAACCAGTCTGTACTAAAGGAGATCAGTCTTGGGTGTTCATTGGAAGGACTGATGCTGAGGCTGCTGCTGCTAAGTTGCTTCAGTCGTGTCCGACTCTGTGTGACCCCCTAGATGGCAGCCCACCAGGCTCCCCCGTCCCTGGGATTCTCCAGGCAAGAACATTGGAGTGGGTTGCCATTTCCTTCTCCAATGCATGAAAGTTAAAAGTGAAAGAGAAGTTGCTCAGTCGTGTCCAACTCTCCGTGACCCCATGGACTGCAGCCTACCAGGCTCCTCCATCTGTGGGTTTTCCAGGCAAGAGTACTGGAGTGGGGTGCCATTGCCTTCTCCGATGCTGAGGCTGAAACTCCAATACTTTGGCCACCTTATGCGAAGAGCTGACTCATGGAAAAGACTCTGATGCTGGGAGGGATTGGGGGCAGGAGGAGAAGGGGATGACAGAGGATGAGATGGCTGGATGGCATCACAGACACAATGGACATGAGTCTGAGTGAACTCCGGGAGTTGGTGATGGACAGGGAGGCCTGGTGTGCTGAGATTCATGGGGTCGCAAAGAGTTGGACACGACTGAGTGACTGAACTGAACTGAATTTTTAATTTTTTGAGAAAACTTCATACTATTTTCCACAGTGGCTGCTCCAATTTACATTTCTATTAATGCCAGCAGTGTGCAAAGTGTTCCCTTTCCTACACATCCTCACCAACATTTGTTGTTTTTGGTCTTTTGATTGTGTCCGTTTTGTCAGGTATGAAATAATGTCTCATATCTGTTTGTGTTTTGATCGTCTGTTTCCACTTCACGAGGTTCTTCTGGGGTTTTGCCTTGTTCTTTTGTTTAGAACATGTTGCTCATTTTGTCTACTTTGCTGTTTTTACTTCTCTGTATTGGGTAGGTTGGTTACATTTTGCAACCTTGGAGAAGTGACCTTTTGTAGGAGACATCCTGTGGATCCCAGTAGCACACTCCATCTCTAGTCGCCAGAGCTATATGCTCTAGAGGTGCTCGTGGGTGGGTGGTTTCGTGGCCAGGCTCCCTGGATCTAGTATCAGCTCATGGGTGGGGCTGGTTCCTGACTGTTGACTCAAGGGGTTCCAAAAACTGGTGCTGGGCTTCTCCTGAGTGGTGCTGGACCCCAGAGAAGGCTGGCGAATGAATTCTGGGTATCTGTGAGCTAGTTTTGGCCTGCTGGCGGGGGAACTGGGGCGCAGTGGTTCCCAGCACTGCTGCTGGCCTGCTGGTGGGTTGGCTTGGTCCTGCCACGGCAGCCTTCAGAGCTGTGGTTCTCCTGGGGCTGGTGCCTGCCCACTGAGGGTGCAGTCAGGTCCTGGGGTTTCTGCCTTCGGCATCCTGGGCTTCCCAGATCTATGCCTGCACCTTGGTGTGTGGGGCTAGATTCTGGACCCTCTGGTAGGCAGGGCCATGTCTAGGGGAGGCTATGGGCCCAGGGGTTTATAAAGCAGCCTGCTTGGTGGTAGGTGCGGCTGCTCCCCACTTGGTTAGGCACTTGGCATGAGGCTTCCCAGTACTGGTGCCTACAGGCTGGTGGATGAGAGTAGGGCTGAGTCCTGAGGATAACAAGCTAGAGGGAGGGTTTCAGAATGGTGCCTGTCAGTATCAGTGTCCATGTGGTAGAATAAGCTCCCCAAAATGGCTGCTGCCAGTATCTGTGTCCCAGTGTGATCCTAAGTTGCCTTCTGACTCTCTATGAGATTCTCCAAATCATCAGGTGGGTCTGATCCAGGTTCCTTTCAAAGTGCTCCTTTTGCCCTGGGTCTCTGTGTAAAATATTTTTGTGCATCGTTTTAAGTGTGGAGTCTTTATTTCCCATAATCCTTTTATCAGGGGAGTTTGTAATTTCCTCAGTTCTGTCTTGCTGCAACAAATACTTGAAGCGACGGATCGACCAGTATTACAGCTCCATGTCACTTTGAATCTCCCCCCGAAAAAGCCTTTGAAAGCAAAATATTCTGAGAGTATGTCTTCCAGGCACAGGACATTTGGCTTGGGGAATCCAATGTGAAGCTCAGACCCCTCTCTCATGTTGAGGAGAACATCTGCAATTTTAGTTAATCACCTGTTTGTGGGTTGTCCACCCCAGGGGTATGGTCTCCACTATACTATACCTCTACCTCTCCTGCCCACCTTTTGGCTTCTTCTTTATATTTTTAGTTATAGAAGGTATTTTCTAGTCTTCCTCATCAGTAGTTTCTCAGTAAATAGCTATAATTTTGGTTTACCTGTGACAGAAGGTGAGCTCAGGGTCTTCCTACCCCATCATCTTGCAGTTTTCCTTTGGAGATTAGTGATGTTCAGCATCTTTTCATGTGCCGTTGGCCACTGTATGTCTTCTGTGGAAAAATGCCTATTATTTTTTAATTGAATTGTTTGGCTTTGATATTGATTTGTGTGAGTTTTTAAGTTTGTTTTGGATATTAACTCCCTTATCAGATATATCATTTGCAAATATCTTCTCCTATTCAATACTTAGCCATAAAAAAGGAAAAAAAAAATAAAACCTGAAATTTTTCCACTATCAAAAACATGGATGGACCTGGAAGCTATTGTGCTTAGTGAAGTAAGTCAGATAAATACAGAAAAATATTACATGTTTTCATGTCCATGTGGCATCTAAAAAATAAGTGAACAAATATAACAAAACAGAAACAGACTCACAGATAGAGAACAAACTAGTGGTTACCAGAGGGGAGAGGGGTGGAAGGGAGAGAAAAAGAGCAAAACAGCTGAAGAGGATTAAGAGATACCAACTACTAGGTATAAACTCAATAAGTTACGATGATGTAATGTTCAACATGGGGAATATAGACAATATTTTCAATAACTCTATATGGAGTACAATCTATAAAAATATCAACTTACTGTGCTATAAATCTGAAACTAATACTTTAATTAAACAAAAAAGGGCATAGACTTTTCTCTATCAGACACCAGAAAGACCACTCCTCAGGGCATGCATAATCTATTAAGTGCAGGGGATTTAACTCCCTCAGCGACAAATCTTAACCAACAGGGCTCAGAAGTCAGTGGATAACAGTTCCCATCCTATGGTGGATCAGTTCTGGAGCTTACTCTTTATGGTTCCTCAGAGTGTCTAGTGGGATTGAACCCAGATTCCCAGCTAATTAAAAACCTTTTATAGATCTTTCTTTCTTTCTTTCTTTCTTTCTTTTTTTTTTTACCAAAACCACATAGATGACTATAAGACATGTTAAAAAACAAACAAACTCCTGAGCAGAGTAAGGCTTTGCTCAGTTACTGGCCTCAATATTAGCTTTTGTAACCAGAGTTATAAAATAAGCCCAATAATACAATAATTGAAGAAATGGACTGTAATGCCTATAACTCCATTTTCCCCTCTTCTATTAAAACCAAAGTTCTGTCTTAACAACTGCAGTTGTATTCCTTCTAACTGTTCCCTACTGTGCCTGCCTCTAAATATACAAACACACAGACTCAATTTTTTAAAATTGTATTAAATCCATGCATGTTTCTCTTAGAATAGAAACTATGATGTAATTTAAAAATTTGAAGTTTTGAAAAGTATAAAAACATCAACTTTTAAAATTTGGAATCTTCATATGTATAAGGAATTTAGGTTGCTAAATTAAAAATAGATTCCAAATTTCAGCTTTTCAGAAAAAAACAAAACAAAACAAAAAAAACCTCTTACAAGAATGAGAGCCTTCTTCTGCATTGCTAAATTTGTGGGAGTGGAATTTCTTGAAATAATTGTTTTAAGTACAAATATTTTAGCATCAAGTTTCAGGCTTTTTAAAAAACATATATGTATATATTCTCTTTCAAATTGTTTTCCCATTTAGGTTGTTACAGAATACTGAGCAGAATTCCCTGTGCTTTACAGTAGGTTCTTGTTGATTATCCCTTTTAAATTATCCCCTCCCACACCTTTCCCCCTTGGTAACCATAAGTGAATCTGTTTTTGTTTTGCAGGTAAGTTTATTTGTATCATTTCTTTTTTGATTCTGCTTGAAAATGATATCATACAATATTTCTCTTTCTCTGACTGACTTCATTCAGTGTGACAATCTCTACATCTGTCCGTGTTGCTGCGAATGGCATTATTTCATTCTTTCTAATGGTTGAATACTATTCCATTGTATATATGTTCAACATCTCATTATCCATTCCTTTGTTGATGGACATTTAGGCTACTTCCATGTCTTGGCTATTGTAAACAGTGCTGCAACGAACAATGGGGTGCACATATCCTTTCAGACCCTATTTTTCTCTGCATATATGTCCAGGAGTGGGATTTCAGGGTCATATGATAACTCTGTTTTTAGTTCTTTCAGTAACCTCCATACTGTTCTCCATAGTGGCTGTACCAATTTACACCCCACCCACAATGTAGGAGTGTTCTGTTCTCTCTGTACCCTCTCCAGCATTTATGGATTTTTTGATGATAGCCATTTTGGATGAGGTTAAAGTCATATCTCACTGTAGTTTTGATTTGCATTTCTCTAGTAATTAGCGATGTTGAACATCTTTTCATGTGCCTCTTGGCTATCTGTGTGTCTTCTTTTTAGTATAATCACATCAGTGATCCAGAAGGCTGAGCTTACTAGGTAGTTTCAGTGACTAAAAGCGGGTATCCTTTGAATATTGTGGCTCCAGTAATGTTTTATGCCCATCACCCTCCAAGACTTTTCCACAGACTGAGAAAAGGATCACTGATTAATCTGTTTGAGATTAACAGCCACTCAAATTTTATTTTATTTTGGTATGGTTTTATTCTATTTTGTTACTTTTTTGTTTTGCTTGTTTGTTTGTTTACTTGAATGTTTAGTGAACATTTCAGTGTGATAGGGAAATATGTCTAAATTGTTGCCTTAATGCAGTTTTTTCATGGTTATTTCTTGGGTGATTTAGAAATTCAATATTATGTTAAAACATTCAACTTCATACATGTCCAAAATGATGAAACTCACTAGAAAACTGCACCAGGTAGGTATTTCCTAACAATTTGTATCACTGCATAAGACAATCAGTGATATTTTAGGGAAGATCATGCTATAAATGAAATGTAAGAAGATGATGTCTGATGTTGAAAGAAGGAAAAAGGCATAGAAAATGCCATCTAAAAGAAAGAAAAAAGAATAGAAGAGGAGTTAGTTCTGATAGCATTTAGTGCATTATATACCAAGTATTTCAGCAATCCCATATTTTTATACATTAGCTAATATATATCCAATAATTAGTAATATATGAGTCTTAGGAGTATTATTTTTTGTTTTGGAGGATGCTTTGAGTAATGAAGAAACTCTGATGTTGCTTACCTGAATTCTCTCAATGCTTTTTTTCTTTGAAATGTATTGAGGGATGTACTACATCAATTAGAATTCATTTTTTTTTCAGGATATACTGAGCCCACTTAAAGAATGCAGAGAATGGTTGTCTTTGTGAAATATGCTGGGTCAAAATCAAGTCATTTGATCTAGTGTAATCTCTACTTCAACAGCTGAAGCATCATTCAAAAGGCATTTGAATCAAGTGATCTTTGTCAGGTCTGCTGAAGATCTGGTCATTTTCAGAGTTGACTTCAAATGGCTGAGATTATAACCCACATCACAAAACAGCCACTTTTGCCCTCTAAATGGAACTGGTGAACTGCATAGTTACCAGAAGACACACATCAGGTATTCTTGTTGAGCAATAAAACATTTGTGTGACTCACTCTATCGTGGTGGTCTGGAACCAAACCTGCAATATCTCTGAGGTATACCTGTGTTTCTACTGCTTAGTAGAGAGATAAGATTCAGTATGATGGGTGTGTACCCCATCTCCTGATAAGAGGAATGTCCAAAAAATTTCTTGGCCATGTTTTAAAATGACAAAAACTCACTTGCACTCCTTCCATTTGTGTGATTCACTAATTCCCTGTCAAGATCTCCCCAGGGTCTCATTCTATTAGAATAAGCTAAGGCTTGAGATACAAAATCTCATCTCAGTCAAATCCAAGTACAAATGAACATCTTTGAATTCAGATCATTGGGTATAGTTTTTCAGAAAGTTCCTTCTTGATCTGAAGTCCTATCAACTAGAGAGACAAGTACTACCACCTGTACCACTCTCTCCCATATATATTGGAGAAGGCAATGGCACCCCACTCCAGTACTCTTGCCTGGAAAATTCCATGGACGGAGGAGTCTGGTGGGCTGCAGTCCATGGGGTTGCTAAAAGTTGGGCACGACTGAACGACTTCACTTTCACTTTTCATTTTCATTCACTGGAGAAGGAAATGGCAACCCACTCCAGTGTTCTTGAGGTGAGTCAGCATAGGATAACTTCAGTAGACATTCTTATTCGAAAAGGGGAAGCACAAGACACACAGTAGTCACTGAAAATGAGTCCCTATATCTCCTGGCTTTGTCCACTGAATCTTGGTTTCATCTTCTAAATTATCATTCATTTTCCATAAAATAGAGTCCCCCATTTGTAGCTGAATCATTTTTTCTGCCTGCCCTTGTCCATAGGAGCTTGGAATCCAAAGATGTCTTTTCACTTCATACTGATTCTGTCCTTTTAAATTCAAGTTGGTGCTTCCACCAAAATGATTACCTTTAAAAACTGTGGAGTTTCTATGAATGGTTTTAGAACTCTATCTTAGGCAGATAAGACTGTAATAACTAAATACCATAGACTGGGTGGTTTAACAAGTATTTATTTCTAACAGTTCTAAAGCCTGGGAAGTCAGAAATGAAGGTGCAGGCAGACTTCGGTTCTTTGTGAGCTCCCTGCCTGGCCTGAAGACAGCCAGCTCCTTGCCATGTTTTCCATAGCCTTTCCTCAGTGCCTCACTCTCCTCAATCTGATTTCCTCCTAAGGACTCCACCTGCAAATACCTTCACATTGAGGGTTAGGGCTTCAGTGTATGTATCTAGGAGGAGCACATTCACTCAGTGTAGAATAGACTCACTCCGTTTGACCAAAAGCTAAGATGGAACACTGAAACAGTTCATAGAAACTCCATAGTTTTTAAAGTAGCTAGTTGGAAGCACCAGCTTGAATGTGGTGATGGGAAAATGAAAATTAAAAAACAAAACAAACAACAGACTTCAGTCTCTATTAAATAAATAAATAGAAAGGGAGAGATTAAAAAAATATTTCTACTAATGGTTCTTAATGTTCATATTGCTCTTCAGAATTCTGGTAATAAAGATCATTAGAACTTGAAATACAGTGTTATAACATTAATCATCAGCTACCGGTTTATACACTGAGGTAGTCTAGATAATTCTCATTCTTACAACGGTCCTTACAAGAAGTTCATTTTTAATCTTTATTTATAAAAGCACACTAAGAGGTTCAATATCATGACTGGTCACAAACGTATTACTCAACACAAGAGTAGTATCTTAACTATGTATTTTCTTCTTTTTCCATGAGCATTTACTTCTCATAGAAGTGCTGTGGTATTACTTTTAGGTCTACTTTCTATGGTGTTCAGAAATACATTTTAAAACACTGTTAAATGTCAACGAAGTTCATATACATATACACTGATATATCTTTGACTTTAGCCATAGAGGCTTGAGAATTCCCGCTTTCTCATATCCTTACTGAAATATTGATTCAGTGACAGATCTATTATGTTATACAATCAGATGTTGCTAGTCTTACCTCAACGAAAACTAAAACACTGCACATTAAATCAATAACTGCTTTAATTTGCCATTGTGGCTAAACTGCATATTAAAAGATAAAATGACCTAGTGTGCAAATAACCTTGCATGATGAGCAACTGAAATTTCAGGTTTTGACATATACTTACTGGGATTTTTTTGTCTTAGCCTCGATGCTGCTTTCAGTATGTTCATTTGCAGCCATTTAGGCCAGCAATCGCCCATCTTTTTGGCACCCGGGGTCAGTTTTGTGCATAAGAGACATGGATTCAATAACTGGGTCAGGAAGATCCCCTGAGGAGAGCATGGCAATCCACTCCAGTACTCTTGCTTAGAGAATCCCTATGGACAGAGGAGCCTCGTGGGCTACAGCTCATGGGGTCACAGAGTTGGACATGACTGAAGTGACTGAGCATGCATGCACACACTCATCAGTTTCTTGAAACAGTTTTTCCACTGACTGGGGTGGCAGGGGAGGTGGAGCCCAGGTGTAATGAGAGTGGTTGTAAATACAGATGAAGTTTTGCACACTTGCTGGCTGCTCAACTCCTGCTTTGCAGCCTGGTTCTAACAGGTGACTGACCACTACCAATCCATGACCCAGGAGATGGGGATGCCTGACAGAGACCACTGCTAATGGATGATGATTCTTCCTGCTTTTCCCCCTTTCTTCAATTTGCTCATTAATAAGGAGGAATGGCATATTTTACCATAGCTCAAGTTTCAGAGAACCAAGATTTAAAGGATTATTGTGCTATTAGGGCCACCATATAAGTAAACTGTAAATTTGAGAGATGCTGCTTAATCTTGCACTCATTTCACGTGCTAGCAAAGTAATGGTCAAAATTCTGCAAGCTAGGCTTCAACAGTACACAGACTGAGAAATTCCAGATGTTCAAGCTGGATTTAGAAAAGGCAGAGGAACCAGAGATCAAATTGCCAACATCTGGTGGATCATAGAAAAAGCAAGAGAATTCCAGAAAAAACATATACTACTGTTTCATCGACTGTGCTAAAGTCTTTGACTGTGTGGATCACAGCAAACTGGAAAATTCTTCAAGAGATGGAGTTACCAGACCTCCTTCTCTGCCTCCTGAGAAACATATATACAGGTCAAGAAGCAACAGTTAGAACCAGAGATATAACAATGGACTGGTTCTGAATTGGGAAAGAAGTATGTCAAGGCTGTATATTGTCTCCTTGCTTATTTAATTTACATGCAAAGTACATCATGTGAAATGCCAGGCTGGATGAAGCACAAACTGAAATCAAGTTTGCCGGGACAAATATTAATTACCTTATATATGCAGATGACACCACCCTTATGGCAGAAAGTGAAGAGGAAATAAAGAGCCTCTTGATGAAGGTGAAAGAGGAAAGTGAACAAACTGGCTTAAAACTCAGCATTCAAAAAACGAAGATCATGGCATCTTGTCCCATCACTTTATGCAAATAGATGGGGAAACAATGGAAACAGTGACAGACTTTATTTTCTTGGGCTCCAAAATCAGTGCAGATGGTGACTGCAGCCATGAAAATTAAAAGCTACTTGCTCCTTGGAAGAAAAGCTATGATTAACCTAGACAGCATATTAAAAAGCAGAGATATTACTTTGCCAGCAAAGGTCCATCTAGCCAAAGCTATGATTTTTCCAGTAGTCGTGTATGGATGTTGGAGTTGGACCATAAAGATGGCTCAGCATTGAAGATTTGATGCTTTTGAGCTGTGGTTTTGGAGAAGACTCTTGAGAGTCCCTTCGACTTCAAGGAGATGGAACCAATCAGTCCTAAAGGAAATCAGTTCTGAATATTCACTGAAGGACGTTGTTGAAACTGAAGCTCCAACTTTGGCCCTGTGATGTGAAGAGCTTATTCATTGGAAAATACCCTGATGCTGGGAAAGACTGAAGGCAGGAGGAGAAGTGGACGACAGAGGGCGAGATGCTTGGATGGCATCACCAAGTCAATGGGCATGAGTTTGAGCAAGGTCCAGAGGATGGTGAAGGACGGGCTGGCCTAGTGTGCTGCAGTCCATGGAGTTGCAAAGAGTCTTGCACGACTGAGCGACTGGACAACAAGTCTTAATCTTAACAGACCAAATCTATATAGTGTTATATAAAAGACAATGATGTTTATTACAAGCAAAAATAGTATGCTTTCTTTCTCTACTTAATAATATTTTTTTGGAAACCACATGGCCTTCTTCTAACTGGTTTTCATCCTATCTGTATTTGGGGGAAGTATTTGAATACTTGAATGTATGAAACTTTCACCACAATGTAGGATAATAATATCCTACAAAATTTAAAACAATTATAAATGAGACAGGAATCGTTTCAAGAAAGTCACAATTTTTTATGTTGCACTGTGTGTTTACACCCTGCTGCTGCTGCTGCTAAGTTGCTCCAGTCGTGTCCGACTCTGTGAGACCCCACAAAAGGCAGCCCACCAGGCTCCCCCACCCCTGGGATTCTCCAGGCAAGAACACTGGAGTGGCATGCCATTTCCTTCTCCAGTGCATGAAAGTGAAAAGTGAAAATGAAGTCACCTAGTCATGTCCAATACCTAGCGGCCCCATGGACTCCTACCAGGCTCCTCCATCCATGGGGTTCTCTAGGCAAGAGTACTGGAGTGGGGAGCTATTGCCTTCTCCGGTTTTCACCCTAGAGCCTATAAAAATGCCTGTCTGGTAGTAAACAGAAGCCAAACACATGTTTTTGATTGACTAGCAGGATCAATAATGATCACTTTCTTCATTGGGTACCCTGCAAATTGCTGTTTGAGTAGAACTGTTACTTCCCTGATTTTATTTTCCTAGATTAGTAGTCAGAATTCTTGAATGTAACCTAAACACACATGTTCTTTTTTGTACTGACCTAAACTTATGCTTTGTTTTTCTTGAACACAGTGTTTTGTCTGAAGGAAATCATCATAATAACTTGTATCCTCAGTGTTAAAAGAAATATTGCATGATGGTTAAAATATTCCAGTACATGTATTATGTGTTCATAGCAGCCCAGACCAGTGTGACACAATGGGTAAAGAACCACTGCTCTAGAAAATACCTCAACAATGCCAAAATGTCAGGGAAAAATTCTGTTCCACTAGATCAAATATTTTCCAAGTACAGATAGAGGAGAATTATTTTTTCAAATGTAGAAGCTTCCCTTTCCTCTTTTTAGGGTCTGTTATCTGTTGCTTCAACTACACTTGCCCAGACCCTAAATTCCATTGTCCTTTTTATTTATTTATTTATTTTTACTTTACAATATTGTATGGTTTTGCCATGCTTCAACATGAATCCACCACGGGTGTACACGTGTTCCCCATCCTGAACCCCTCTCCCTCCTCCCTCCCGATACCATCCCTCTGGGTCATCCCAGTGCACCAGCCCTGTATCCTGCATCGAACCTAGACTGGCAATTCGTTTCTTATAGGATATTATACATGTTTCAATGCCATTCTCCCAAATCATCCCACCCTCCCCCTCTCCCACAGAGTCCAAAAGACTTTTCTATACATCTGTGTCTCTTTTGCTATCTCACATACAGGGTTATCATTACCATCTTTCTAAATTCCATATATATGCATTAGTGTACTGTATTGGTGTTTTTCTTTCTGGCTTACTTCACTCTGTATAATCAGCTCCAGTTTCATTCACCTCATTAGGACGGATTCAAATGTATTCTTTTTAATGGCTGAGTAATACTCCATTGTGTATATGTACCACAGCTTTCTTATCCATTCATCTGCTGATGGACATCTAGGTTGCTTCCATGTCCTGGCTATTATAAACAATGCTGCGATGAACATTAGGGTACATGTGTCTCTTTCAATTCTCTTGTCCTTTTTAAGCCTATCATAACACAATTACTGGAGGGTCCAACAGATAGACTCTCCATGCTTGCAGCCATACTGGATGAACTAATTATTAAAAAAAAATTATTTGGTTGCACGTGGTTTTTGTTACTGCTTAAGGGCCTTCTCTAGTTGCAGTGAGCAGTGACTGTTCTTCATTGCTGTGCACGAGCTTCTCATTGCGGTGGCTTCTCTTGCTGCAGAGGAGCAGAGGCTCGAGGCGCATGGGCTTTACTAGTTGCCGCCTGCGGGCTCAGTAGCTGTGGCCTATGGGCTCCAGAGTACAGGCTCAGTAGTTGTGGTGCATGGGCTTTAGTTGCTCCGTGGCACGTGGAATCTTCTCGGACTAGCAGTCTCACATATGCCCCCTGGATTGGCGGGTGGATTCTCATCTGCTGTACCACCAGGGAAGTCCATGAACTAATTATTTTTAAATAGTCGCTTCTGCTGCTTTTCAGAGTTCCAAGTCAAAGAGCCTTCCAGCATTGTTCACTAGACATTGCTGTTTGGGCTGACTTTGCAATTAAAATTCTGGTGCTCACAAATGAAGTAACTGTACTACTTTAGTTGCCTTTTAGTGAGATAAATATTTTTTTGTATGTGTTATTCATTGTGTTTCTCATAGTATGATATAATTTAAATATTAATTAGAAAACTCTACCTAGCTGCTTATTCTCTCCCACCAAACTATATAACCACAGTGATTTTAATAAAGTTTTATAGTAACTCTGGTAACTAGTTAGATTTGTGATCGGTAACTTCTTTACATTAATGTAAAATGGAGAATTGTGCAAATGTTCATTTCAGCTTTTCAATTTGGGTCATCTTTATATGGGAGTTCTTACATAAATAATTTATCATTTATCTTCTTGCTTAGGTATTTATTTGTATTTTGTCCTTTGTGAGTTAACATTATCTCCTTTGTCCTACCTTGGACATTTGTTTGTTTTGTTGTTTACTCTGCTGTTTGTCATGTAAATGCAATATACTTTGAACTTGATTTTCACCTTGAAGAAGGCATTGTTATAGAGATGCAAAAATAGTCTTGCTAACATTTTCTTCATTCACTTTCACATTTCCTTAATTCTTTAAATTCATGAGGTCAGCACCTAATTCTCAAATTATTATTAACATTAAACTTGTTCTTATTGGATGCACTAATTGTCTAATAAATGATGTTGTTTTGTTTATGGATAACAGTGCTTAATTATTAGAGGCACCATTTTAAATTAAAATGAGAATGACCATTTTCCCCAACTCATATGGTCCTTTTTAATTATTTATTTCATTTAATAAATACATCAGTTCAGTTCAGCCACTCAGTCATGTCCGACTCTTTGTGACCCCATGAATTGCAGCAGGCCAGGCCTCCCTGTCCATCACCAATTCCCCGAGTTCACTCAGACTTGCGTCCATCGTGTCAGTGATGCTATCCAGCCATCTCATCCTCGGTCGTCCCCTTCTCCTCCTGCCCACATACCTAACTCTTATTATATGCTAGACCTTATTGCAGCACTTTGTAAATGTTAATTTATTAATCTTCATAGCAACCCCCTTAGGTAAGTACTATTATACCCATTTTATAGATGAAGACATTGACTAACAGGGTTTAAATAACTTCATGCAACTAATAACTGCTGGAACTTAAATTTGCGTGCTTTCCCCCTGTGCTAACAATATACTTTTTTCATTCTTTATAGATCATTTTTATGACCAATAAATCTCATCAATTCTGTCACATACCTATCCAATATGGATTATGAATATGAAATCAGTGTTGAGCATACATTATACCATTTTTAACTTTTTATCTCATTAAAGTAGCATGTTTATTAACATGCTAGCTTTGATAAAAAGGCCTGTAATTATGGAAACCAAAGTCATTTTCAATTAAAAGGGATCTCATCTCTCAAATATTCATTCTTCCCACCTATATGAATAAGGGCTGTGATTAGTTTTAGTTTTCTTGATCATTTTACTCTTTTCTGAAAGTTGCTTTGGGAGAGATTGTAATTTCATCTAGGTAGATATAGCCATACTATCTTGGTTTTCCAGACATTTTGTTTCTTACCAAAATTGTTAATAAAAGAAAATGCATTATTTTAACTGGTGTCATACTGACAATTTGGAGTGGGTGTTCAAAGTGTGGCTCTTTCTATGTGTTTAAAAGTATTTATGTTGGAAAAGTATTTTTGAAGAGTTTCAAGAGCTACACTAAAGTCAATTTTGTCTTTGATTAATATGACAACAAAAACTCAACCCAACCAATAGAAATATATGCTATAAATAAACCATGGCCACATTATCATTTTCATTATAAGTTTGATGAAATATTGTCTTTAAGGAGAGATACACTGCTGACAGCAATGAAAAACAAGACATCAGAAACTCCATTTAAGTGCAGGTGGCAGTGTTATTTACTGTCATCCACTCATGTTACTGTCAGGCTTCTTAAATTTACACAGAGGGAATATATCCTCTCAGCTTGTGACAGCTGGAGGGGAAATCACACTGGTGACAATACGTTCTCATAAATGGCTAAGGAAGAATTGCTTTTCCTCTGTTCAACTTGTATATAATTGGAAAGGCAGAACACCAGTGATTCTAACAAATAAAAACTTGAAAATTCCCAAAAGGCTTTCTTTTTCAATTTGGGCTTTCCAAATCAAATTTTGCCTTCCTTATCACGTTCCCTTTCTTAAGGTAAACAGTCCACAACTGCCACAGAATTAACCCCAATAGATTATTTTTTTCCATTATCACCTTTTTTCTTATATTTTTCTAATCTTTACCAGTTATCTTTTTAAACTCAAATTTTGATTTCTTTCCTCTTTTCTAAAATTTGGCCACCTCATCCTCCTTGTTAGACTAATTTGCCTTTATCCTCAAACAGTATGTTAGGATGCTATGTTATTTCCAGAGTGGTTCAGAAAGATAAGATGGCCTCCAGAGAAGACTCTTGGGGCTTTTTAGAACCATTTCTTGGATAAAAGATAGAAAAAAGATGTCTTGCAGAGACAATAGTTTGATATGCCATTTGTCTTGAAGTAGGAACAAAAGTAGTATTAATGAGGTAAGGCTATGGTTTTCCAGTGGTCATGTATGGATGTGAGGGTTGGACTGTGAAGAAAGCTGAGCACCGAAGAATTGATGCTTTTGAACTGTGGTGTTGGAGAAGACTCTTGAGAGTCCCTTGGACTGCAAGGAAATCCAACCAGTCCATCCTAAAGGAGATCAGTCCTGGGTGTTCATTGGAAGGCCTGATGCTAAAGCTGAAACTCCAATACTTTGGCCACCTGATGTGACTCATTGGAAAAGACCCTGATGCTGGGAGGGATTAGGGGCAGGGGGAGAAGGGGACGACAGAGGATGAGATGGCTGGATGGCATCACCGACTTGATGGACGTGAGTCTGAGTGAACTCTGGGAGTTGGTGATGGACAGGGAGGCCTGGTGTACTGCGATTCATGGGGTTGCAAAGAGTCGGACATGACTGAGTGACTGAACTGAACTAATGGCCATTCAATCTATAAATATTACCAAGTGATACAGAATTAAAGCATAAGCATAAGCTAATAAATCCTATACAGGGAGAGCAACTGCAAATCCTGTTGCTGTGAGGCCAGTGCTGGAAACAGTGTCACTGTGGAGCAATAGGAAGCATTAATCAAGTGGCAGAAAAATTTGAATCATGGGGTGCCTAAGATTTGACATTGCCCAAGGTAAAACTCTGATCTACGGGGACAAGCGGACTTTAAACTCTCCAGGGCTGAGCATTCTTAGCTGTGTAACTACAACTACATTGGATTAGAGCAGTAGTTCTCACTTATTAACAAAGCATCAGAATCACCAGGAAATCTCCTTTAAACAGTCTGTTAGGCCCACCTCCAGAGTTTCTGATTAAGTAGGTCTGAGGTGGGGCCTGGGTATTTGCATTTCTAACAAGTTTCCTGGTAGTGGTGATGCTGCTGGGTCAGGAATAGTCTTTTTTTTTTTTTTTTTGAATTTATTTATTTTAATTGGAGGTTAATTATTTTAAAATATTGTATTGGTTTTGCCATACATCAACATGAATCCACCATGGGTATACACGTGTTCCCATCCTGAACCCCTCCCCACCTTCCTCCCTGTACTATCCCTCTGGGTCATCCCAGTGCACCAGCCCCAAGCATCCTTTGAGAAGCACTAGTTTAGGGTCGTTTTCCTGCAGTGGTGTTCAATGGATTCATTTCCAAAGATCTTCTGGAAAAAAAACTAAAAGGAAAAAATAAATTTTGTGGGGTTATAAAATCTATGAAATTCCAGATAAAAATGCTTTATCATTGCATAATTTATCAGGTTAACTAATATGCTAATATAACTATATGCATTTTTAATGTTAAATCTTAAAGCCTTGTCTCTTACACTTCTTAACCAGAACTTTCTGCTCTAGCCAAATTGAGCTATTACTTTTCCTTGAATATCTCATACGCTTAAATCTTATCTGCCTTTGTATATACTTCTTTCTTTCCCTTAGCCTGCAATCTTCTTCCTACATGGTTTATCTGCTAAAGACTCTATATTGCTCTAGTCATTCCTCCTTTCAAGGGTCATCTATTCTCTCAAGCTTTCTCTGACCAAATCTATTTAGCTCTCCACCAGAATACATTGTACTATATATATTGTTTGTTTCTTTGTCTCCTAGAGTTTCTTAAGGGCAGTGAAAGGAGTGTTCTCTCACTCATGTCCTTTACAGCTACAAGTTGATGATGTGACCTGTTACAAATTCATTGCTATAGGGACAGAAATTTCAAGAATTTACTCAGTTCAGGCCTGAATTTATTTGCTCATTGTAGGAGGCTGAACAGTGGCTCCACGGTGATGCCAGTGTCAAATCCCAGGACCAGTGAATGTTACTGTAAGTAAGTGGTATAAAGGATTTTGAAGATGTGACTAAGTTAAGGATCTTGAGATGGGGAACTTATTTTGAATTATCCAAGCAGGCCCAAAGGAATTACAAGCATCCTAATTAGGGGATGGAAGAGGAAGATTTGACTGTAGAAGTGACACATCAGAGTGCTGTAACTTCAGAAAGATTTGACCAGCCATTGCTGACTTTAAAGATGGAGGAAGAGACCCCAGTCAAGGAATGTAACTGCTCTCTGAAAGGTGGGAAAGGCAAAGAAATTGATTATATCCTAATGCCAGGATAAGAAATGTAGCCCTGAAGACTCATTTGAGACTTTTGAACTTCCAAACTCTAAAATAAATTTGCGTTACTTTAAGCCACTAAGTTTAGGGTAATTTGTTATAGCAGCAATAAGAAACTGTTAAAAATAGTGGAATAATATTACAGAAATATGAATTGATCCTCTATAGAATTTATTTTGCTAAAAGAATCACACATTCTAAATTCTATTGTCATAAGTAATGGTACTGGAAGATGACATTTATTTGTTGCCTACTGTCTATCAATGCCTTAAATGCATCAACTGTTGAGTACACAACCATATGAAGTAACTTATGTTTAATATCTCTATTTACTGATGGAGAAAATGAAAGAGTGATTTTAAGTAATCACATCACTAAGTGGTTGAGAAAGACTGAGTCAATCTGTTCCAAACTGTTACGCTATTTATTTTTACAGTATATGACTTTCATCAATAATTAAGAACAAAGTGATGTTATAGTCATGTCCAGTTAGAGGAACTATGGTTCCATGTACCTCTAATTGGTGCTAGTGGTAAAGAACCTGCTGCTACTCCAGAAAACATGAGAGATGCAGGTTCCATCTCTGGGTTGCGAGGATCCCCAGAGGAGGGCCTGGCAGCCCACTTCAGTATTCTTTCCTAGAGATTCCCATGGACAGAGCAGTCTGGAGGGATATAGTCCACAGGGTCACAAAGAGTCAGACATGACTGAAATGACGGCTGCCTGGTTGCATGTAATGCTCAGGAGAAGTATGGGTCAACTTTTAAGGCAGTTCCTTTTTGTTATGGTCTAACTAAAAAGCTGAGCTTCCCTGATGGCTCAGTGGTAAAGAATCTGCCTGCAATGCAGGAGACCTGGGTTCAGTCCCAGCATTGGGAAGATCCCCTGGAGCAGGGCATGACAATCCATTCCAGTACACTTGCATGGACAATTCCATGGACAGAGAAGCCTGCTGGCGACAGTCCATTGGGTTGCACAGAGTGGGACACGGCTGAAGTAACTAAGGAGCAGCAGCAACAGCTAGAAAGCCACCACATTTTTTTCACTAACTCCTGTAAAAATTCATATACATCCATATGTAAAATATACATCTTGACATAGGATTTTATTTTAGGGATATCGTATAGTGCAGTCTTGATAAGTTTAATGAATTTTATATGCCCTCAGCACTAACTTGTTTGAATGTAATTTTAACATTTTATTTGAGTGACCTTTATAAACAAACTGCAGCACCCTTAAAAGCACAAGTTCTATGATGAACCATGATAACATTTATGGTTAGAAAACCTTTTCTTTAAAAAAAAAAAAACAAAATTTTCAAATGACTAAAGAAGTGCAGTGTTGAAAGCATTCAAATGAAATAATCACACATAGGTCTGGAATTTAATAGGCCTTCAACAAATTATTAATTAAATAAAGATCTAAAATATTAGTAAAAGTAAAAATGACTCCTCTTTCCTTCTCTATCTGATATGCATGCCCATAGCTTCCCCAAACACATGCATTTGTGCTACTAGAGCAGATTGTTGTATGTATTATTCTGTAATTTTGGGTTTTTATGTATTTTTGTTTCTTTGTTGCTTATTTATTTATATGTTTTGATATCTTTAACAGCATACATGAGCTTTGTTTTTCTTGGTATATCTCTATTTACTTTATTTTTTAGAGCATTGCTTTGTGGTCTGTGGTATCATTTAACCAGTCTCATACTGATGAATGTTCAGTTTGACTTCATTTTTATTACTAATAAAAGTAATGCTGTATTGTAAAATGCTGCAATATATCTTTATTCGCTTGAGTGATAATATTCACAGACTAGATTTCTTGAAGTGGAATTCCTGATTCGTCTGCATACACACTTAAAAATATTGACAGATAATGGCAAACTGCCTCTGTGAAAGTTTGTAACAATTTATATTTATAACACATTTATGAAAATTTCTCTTCTCAAAAACCATCACTGATTCTGGGTGTAAAAAAATCTTTAAAATTTTCCAGTAAGACAGATTTCACATAAACTGAGAGTTTTCTGTATTTCCAGATTCATGCCAAGTACTACAGAGAATACTGAAGAGGTTGAAGATAGAGTACCTAATTTCATACACTTGTTTTTACTAGGGAAAGATTCCCATTCCTTAGTTACTTAAATGTAACACTGTATAAGTGTAAAATAGTGAATGTAAAAAAATACAGGGTCAAGCTATAAGACTCAAGTATTCGACATGTTCAGAATCCAGTAGGGAAAGTAATTGATATGTTTGAATTTGTTAAGAAATACTAATCATCATTATGATAAGTAAGCTAGGTTTCGGATAGGTAAAGAAAAGACATTAAACATTTCAGAAGCATATATGATGATAGAAATGAATGAGCTCGTGGCTTTGTATATAGGATTTTATTTTCTGCTGCTAAAAATTGCAGTCATTTGCCAATGAACATCTGTGAAGATGATAAAAAGTGCCTCTCCGGTAACTTAAATCTAGGTTTCAAACCTTGTATTTACATGTTGGAGACTGATGTTTCATTAATTCAGATGAATGCAGGAGGGAAGTCAGAAGCTGTGGAGGCTGCCACTGGCTATAAATGAGGCCTTTGATGACAGGCATCCAGCGCACATCTGTCGTGTTCTAGCCCCGAGCCATGAACACGGCAGCCTCTCAGAAGCCTCTGTAACCCTTCTGTTCTGATGAGCGCCTACAAGCAAACAACAACAAGACAGTCTAGGAACAAGCCACACTTTGTGGAGAAACACAACCCCAGGCAGCTACTGAATACAAACAGCATATTTGGAGCAAGAATTTGGAAATCATACCTGGGAGTCATGAGTCTTCTGAGGGAAGACTCAAAGCATCAAAATTCAGAGGGAAAGCTTGGCAGGAAATGCCCAGAGAGAAAAGCATAAAGTCATGCCTCTCCTAGGGCACCAAACAAATCAACACAAGAAACATCCTCTGCCCTAAAGTGGGCGGATGTCCTGAACTCCAAGAAAAAACATAACATGGAAATGAGTTGTAGCTTCCTTAATAAAATTCTATATCTACCAAACATCTGTTCCAGTGGAGAAAAAGGCAGACATGCAGTGTGATGTGATGGTTGGATAGAATATTTAAAATGGAATCATCCATGAGCAGTCCCATGTGTTTGATATGCATCTCCCCCTGGCACTTTTTCTAATGAAATATTGTTATATTTTCTGAGGCAGTAATTAACCAGCTCGTCAATGTATGTATGAGTCCTTCATGTTTCCTTTGAGGAATATACAACCACATCCCTTCAAGAGTCCACCGATATTTTCTTATCCTATGGCATTTACACTCCAAACATAACAGTACCCTTGGAATACTACAAATCCCATAGAAACGTCTGGTGGAATGATGTTTCTTTATCTCCTAGAATTATACTCAAGTTGTCAAAGGGTAATGTAATTCCATTATATTTTAATTCAGGATCTGGCATGTGGAGGATGTTTCTTAATTACATCAGAAGACACTAACAAAAAGACACATGTCTGCCCTGAAATTAGATAAAATCATGTTAAATCAGATGTGGTTATAAAGGCATAAAGAGACTTGTGATTTAGTCTCGAAAACATGGGGCCCTATGATTACTTGAGGTATGTCAGAAAGGGGGTGGAAAAAGCATGAAAGATAGATACACTTGAGTTTGAACTCTGAAAGTTAAGAAACTAGATCAGTTTAGCTAGCATAGTTCTAAAATCCTAGCACATCACCATTTTTAAAGTATATTACATGGTTTTAGAAGGCATGATAGAAGAGTATAAGGAACATGCGTAAAGAGAGCACAGCAGGCCCCAGGCAGGACGAGGTCACACACGTGAATTTCTTGGTTCCTGGGTCTACACAAATATACAGTTAATACACCCTAAACCCATTCACAACTGTTATTTTTCCTGTGATGTTAAAATGTAGATTAAAGAAGAAAAAGCACAGAACATCTCCACCTAACAGGCAGGCAGAGAATAGGGTGGGCCTGTCTTCTTGGCCCTTGTTCAGTTGTGTACTTACTATGTGGCCTTGGACCAGAGGCATTCTGCCCGATGAATCCCATCTTATAAATATGAGATAAAATATCCTAATTCATAGTCTTGTTGAAAGAATAAGAAGAAAAAATAAAAGTAAATAATTTAGAACAAGGCCTGGCATAGAGAAATCACTCAATGAGCTATTATTATTCTTATCAGTATAGTCTTCTAGCCGCTAAGCTTTCATCAGCTGTAGGTCTGCGAATATAATTAAGAAACTTTAATCCAAAAACAATGATTTTCTTCCAAAATCTATGATGGAGTTTACTTCTTATTCAGATTAGAAAACAGAAGGCTGCAGTTTTAGAATTGCAGATGAGTCTGACTGACTGTAAATCATCTTGGATAGGATGGATGGGCCAACCCTCAATCTTAACAAGCCTTTTTCAGTGAAAGACTCATTTTTCCATTGGTGATTTTTCTGCATCAGCTGTATCATTTACTTTTTGTATTCTTTATTTAAAAGTATAGGAGTCTATTTAATCTTGTTTCATGTAACCGGAAATGATGTGGATAAAAAGAGACAAAGTTGCTTTCACATTCTTCTGTTCTTGATCATTTCCTGAAAAATGTAAAGGAGATATTTTTATCTATGCTTTACCCACTAAAACTTTTGTAGTCCCTTAAATTTTTCTTTATTCAACTGTGTGAGCCAAACACTTTCCACCCATATCTTTCCATGATTACTTACTAGGAATAGTAACAAATGACTTGGATTCCTTTGTTCTCCTGTTCCCTTTTGGTGATCTCATCCTCCAGGACCACAAAACTTTGCTGTCCTTTGTATTCTGCATGGACCATCTCCTGTGATCCTTTCCTTCAGGCTCTGAGAGTCTCTGCTTCTTGTTGCTTTAATAAAGTGATTATTCTTCATCCATAAAAGGTTTTATTCTGCCAGGGCTTTGTTTTAAAAATACATTTAGGAGCTCTGTGGCAGATCAGTGAGGTAGACAGTCCTTGACTTGTGAGTCTTTACGTTCCTTTGTGGTCACACTGTTAGAGTTGTACCATTCCTGTCTATTCCATTGCTTTATTTTTCTTTTCTTTCTTTCTTTTTTTTCTTTTTTATTATTTATCTGGCTTCGCTGGATCTTAGTTGCAGCACACAGGATCTTTGATCTTCATTGTAACACGTGAGATCTTTAGTTGTAGCACGTAAACTCTTAGTTGTAGCAGGTGGGATCTAGTTCCCTGAAAGGGGCTCAAACTCGGACCCCCTGCACTGGGAGTGCAGAGTCTTAGCTGCTGGATTGCCAGGGAGGTTCCATTTATTATTTCCTAATCTCATCTGTAGCCTCATACAGAATTGTGAGATTATAAGTGATTTTTTATTGTATTTTTTATTCCTGGTATTCTTTTAGAGTAAATGTATAGGGTATAGTTAATTAATGAGTAATCATAGATCTTATTTCACTGTGGTCTTCTATATCCCTCCGTACAGCAAGTACAGTTTCATATTTGGCTCAGCTTCATGCACGGTGTGCCTTTTCCAGCCCTCTAAGAAAACCACTCTTCTTCAGGCTTTTCCCAATTTTTATAGTTTAGCCTACAGAACTTTTTAAGCACTTTTTGCAATTCTCTTTCTTATATAGTACCTAACACGCCTGCCTTAATTATCTATTCATTTACTTTCTTTAACAATCAGACTGTGAGCAATATTTTGTTTCCATTTCTTGAATAGGACCCGCTTATATTAAATACTTAACTAACATTTAGTAATAGAATAGCTTTGAGGGAAATAGTAAGGGCTTCATTTTTATATGGATATTTGTTTCAGTGTTTTAAAATTTCTTTCCAAAAAACAAATAATCAAACTGTTTTCATGGGGATCTGAAGTTAACATATCTAAGTTTTAAAGAGAACGACAGTTATTTAGAGATGAAAATGAGGATTTATACCTAATGAGGAAAGTTAACGAAAGTCTACAGGAATGCCAGTCTCAATGCCTGAGCTGCAGTCTTCATTGTGCCGTAAGTCACTAGGGGAACTCTTCCGAACCAGGGCTTCACCAGATGATGTGATTAAGGTTCTTGCATAAATTAAAATACTTTCAACTTCAAATAACAGAAGACTTAAATCAAACTAACTTAAATCACAAAGGGAAATTTCTATTCATGTAAGTGAGGGCTTAGGCGAGGGCTTATTCAGAGGCTTCAAATGTCAATGGGAACTGTTCTGTTCAGATATCCCACCTATAGCTTTCAGTCCATCAGAGTTTTCGAATGGCTCCCAGCAGAAGCCCGAGTTACCTGCTTCCTCGTTCGCATTTCTTCCCCTCTTCATCAAAAGCATTCTGCCTCATTCTGACTAGTCCAATTTGTGTCATGTGTCAGCTGTCAACTCCCGAAACAATTATTGTTTGAAACAAGTTAATAGCTTTTACTATACATACATACATATATACTGGGTTGGTCAAAACATTCATTGAGATTCTTGCCTAAGATATTCCGGAAAACCCAAATGAACTTTTTGGCTGACCCAATATTTACTATAATTGACTGGTTTGTATTATCAAGGTCCTCACTTGGATCTGGGTGTATGGATCAATTACCACCACCCCCCCCAACTCCATGATTACTACAGTGTGTCCAGGGGCTGGAAATAATGTGGTAGCTCCTACTATAGTCACAATATTCTCATACACCTTTAAAATACTATGATTATATAATGTAACAAAATAGAAAGTATTTTATATTCTATATTAGGGAATAAATACTAGAACATGTATGCTTATATCTTTAATATTAAATATAGAGCAGCCCCAAATCATTAAACATCTGAGAATTATTGGCAGTATCCAAACTTAAAATGCTTGTTACCTCTTAAGAGGAAATGCTATCTCTACTTGAAGACATACAACTTTTCTCTAGATATATTTAGGATGCTTTAGAAGCATCTAAAACCACCAGATCTAGAGATATTAGAGGTCAAGTTAAAAGAAATTTTAAGAGATTAAAAAGAGATTGATGTGAGGAAAGATGGGCAGTATACTTTAAAATGCTCTCAATTTGGCTTAGATGACCCAGGTCACAGGAGCTTCACAAGACCTGGATTTATCAGTTTATTACATACAGTTGTAGTATATATACAGTTCTGGATTTAACAAATTTTATCACAAAGACCAGAATTATAGTTTATACCATATCATGCTCAAGGAATCCTAAGGGCAATGACTCTGTTTTCTAGGTTAAGACATAGTTTTCATTCAGTCAATATGTGGATTAAAGGCCTTGTTGAAAAAAGATTAGACATTTCCAAAATAGTCTGAATGTCAATTAACAGAAAAGTAGATAGACAAATCATAGCAGATTCATAAAATGAAATGCCATTCAGCAATGGAAATGACTTGATATTCTCAACAACATGGTTGAATCTCACAGGCACTATATCAGGTAAAAGAAGCCATAGGGGTGTATATACCATATGATTTAATTTACTTTTGTTTCTAAAGTAGGGCTTCTCAGGTGGTGCAATGGTAAAGAATCATCCTGCTGATGCAGGAGACACAAGAGACAGTTTTCATTTCTGGGGTAGAAGATCCCCTGGAGAAGGAAATGGCAACCCACTCCAGGATTCTTGCCTAAAATGTTCCACAGACATAAGAGCCTGGTGGGGTACAGTCTGTGGAGTCACAGAAGAGTTGGACACAACTGAGTGACTGAGCACACACACACACACACACACACACACCAAAGTCTAAGGAAGGTAAAACCAATTTATCACTATAGATATCAAAATACTAGTTTCCTTTGGCAGTGAAGTTTAACTAAAAGGGATCAAAAAGAAACTTTTAGGTGTGATAAAATTGGCCTGTATCTTGACTGGGATGGTGGTTACATGGGTGGTTACAGGTGGTAACAACTCATCAAATGGCACAATTAATATCTGTGAACTTAAATATATCCATGCACTTTTCTCTGGGTAAAGTTTATTTCAAAATGTTTTTTACAGTTTCATGCCCACCAAAGAAACATTTTTCATTCTAAATAATATTTGGAAATCCCTTTTTTGATGTTTGATATTGCTTTACAAATGAGACGATTGAACCAGACAGTACACACTTACAAATATAAGAAATTGGTGTTTCTTAATGTTCAACTGTCTTAGGGTTGTATGATGACTCACATCTCTGATTATGATCACGTCATTATCTAATTCTTCCGTTTACTCCAAAGGTAATGTCCACCTAGATGGCTTGAATAGTATATCTGAATATTATATTCTACTGTTTGACATATTTACACACCTTTATGTGCTGTGCTTAGTTGCCCAGTCATGTCTGACTCTTTGCGACCATATGGTTTGTAGCCCACCAGGCTCCTCTATCCAAGATATTTTCCATGCAGGAATACTGGAACAGGTTGCCACTTTCTACTCTAGGGGATTTTTCTTACCAAGGTATCAAACCCACATCTCCTGCATTGGCAGGTGGATTCTTTAACATTGCACCACCTGGGAAGCCCACATACCTTTATTGCAAGGCTTGAAACTTCTAATCTGATTAAATGCTGAATTATTTTTGTCATTATTTCTTTCTATATGATTGATCACAAAATTATTACTGACATTAAAATGAGAGAAGTTTAATTCAGGAATTTCTTTTGGATTTTTAGTTGTTCCACTGACACATTTTAGCTAAACTATCATGCATTTAACAAATGAAAAACTGAGACTTTCAGAGAAAAATTGATCTTTCCCAAAATAATATACATTGTATTTAATGGACAGAGAATCCATACTAGATCTTTTGACACTTTCACTATTGTTCCTCACACAGAAATGGAACATTCCAGAAACTAAGTTTATGACTTATTATTTAGTAGTTGTGATAGTTAATTTTGTGTGTCAACTTGATTGGGCTATCAGTTCAGTTCCGTCACTCAGTCATGTCTGACTCTTTGTGACCTCATGGACTGCAGCACATCAGGCTTCCCTGTCCATCACCAACTCCCAGAGCTTGCTCAAACGTGTGTCCATCGAGTTGGTGATGCCATCCAACCATCTCAACCTTTGTCGTCCTCTTCTCCTTCCACCTTCAGTCTTTCCCAGCATCAGGGTCTTTTCCAGTGAGTCAGTTCTTTGCATCGGTGGCCAAAGTACTGGAGTTTCAGCCTCAGCATCAGTCCTTCCAATGAATATTCAGGACTGATTTCCTTTAGAATGGACTGGATTGATCTCCTTGCAGTTCGAGGGAGTCTCAAGAGTCTTCTCCAACACCACAGTTCAAAAGCATCAATTCTTCGGTACTCAGCTTTCTTTATAGTCCAACACTCACATCCATACATTACTACTGGAAAAACCATAGCTTTGACTAGACGGACCTTTGTTGGCAAAGTAATGTCTCTATTATTTAATATGCTGCCTAGATTGGTCATAGCTTTTCTTCCAAGGAGCAAATGTCTTTTAATTTCATGGCTGCAGTCACCATCTGCAGTGATTTTGGAGCCCAAGAAAATAAAGTCTGTCACTGTTTCAATTGTTTCCCTATCTATTTGCATAAAGTGATGGGACCAGATGCCATGATCTTCATTTATTGAATGTTGAATTTTAAGCCTGCTTTTTCACTCTCCTCTTTCACTTTCATCAAGAGGCTTGTCAGTCCCTTTCCACTTTTTGCATGCATAAGGGTGGTGTTGTATGTGTATCCGAGGTTATTGATATTTCTCCTGGCAATCTTGATTCTAGCTTGTGCTTCCTTGAGCCCAGCATTTCGCATGATGTACTGTCTATAAGTTAAATAAGCAGTGTGACAATATACAGCCTTGACATACTCCTTTCCCAATTTGGAGCCAGTCTTTTGTCCATGTCCAGTTCTAACTATTGCTTCCTGACCTGCATACAGATTTCTTAGGAGGCAGGTCAAGTGGTCTGGTATTCCATCTCTTTCAGAATGTTCCAGTTTGTTGTGATCTACACAATCAAAGGATTTGGTATAATTAATAAAGAAGAAGTAAATGTTTTTCTGGAACTCTCTTGCTTTTTCAATGATCCAGTGGATGTTGGCAATTCGATCTCTGGTTCCTCTGCCTTTTCTAAAGCCAGTTTGAACATCTGGAAGTTCATGGTTCAGGTACTGTTAAAGCCTGGCTTGGAGAATTTTGAACATTATTTGATAGCATGTGAGATGAATGCAACTGTGTGATAGTTTGAATATTCTTTGGCATTGCCTTTCTTTGGGATTGAAATGAAAACTGACCTTTTCCAGTCCGGTGGCCACTGCTGAGTTTTCCAAATTTGCTGGTATATTGAGTGCAGCACTTTTACAGCATCATCTTTCAGGATTTGAAACAGCTCAACTGGAATTCCATTACTTCCACTAATTTTGTTCATAGTGAAACAGAGGACCACTTGACTTCACATTCCAGGATGTCTGGTTCTAGGTGAGTGATCACACCATCATGATTGTGCCATAGGGTACTCAAAATTTGGTCCAAAATTCTGGATACTTCTTGAGAGTGTTTTTGGATAAGATAAATGTACCATTTGGTATACTGAGTAAAGCATATTGCCCTCCATAAAGTGGGTGAGTCTCTGCTGACCAGTTGAAGGCTTGACAAATACATAAGCTGACCCTCTTGTGAGAATCCCCCTTCCTGATGACCTTTAAGCTGGGGTGTTGGTTCTTCCTGGTTCTATATTAACATGCCAGGCATGGGATTCAAACTAGTACATGAGCTCTGGCTCTGCAGATTTTGGAGTTGCCAGACTCCATAAACACATGAGCCAATATAAAGAGTTAATCAATCAATCTCTTGTTGCTGTTGTTCAGTTGCTAAGTAATGTCCAACTCTTTGTGACCCCATGGCCTGCAGCATGCCAGGCTTCCCTGTCCTTCACTATCTCCTGGAGTTTGCTCACACTCATGTCCATTGTGTCAGTGATGCCATCCGACCATCTCATTCTGTTATCCCTTTTTCCTCGTGTCCTCAATCTTTCCGAGCATCAAGGTCTTTTCTAATGTCAGCTGTTTGCATCAGGTGGCCAAAGTATGGAGCTTCTGCATCAGTCCTTCCAATGAATATTCAGGATTGATTTCCTTTAGGTTGACTGATTTCATCTCCTTGCTATCTAAGGGACTCTCAAGTGTCTTCTCTAACACCACAGTTTGAAAGCATCAGTTCTATGGTGCTAGCCTTCTTTATGGCCCAACAACACACATCCATACATGATTACTGGAAAAAGCATAGCTTTGACTGTATGGAGCTTTTTCAGCAAAGTGATATCTCTGCTTTTTAATATGCTGTCTAGATTTGTCATAGCTTTTCTTCAGAGGGCAACTGTCTAATTTTGTAGCTGCAGTCACTGTCTGCAGTGGTTTTGGAGCCAAAGAAAATAAAATCTGTCAGCTTCCATTTTTTTGCCATATGTTTGCCATGAATGGATGGGCTCAGATGCCATGATATTAGTTTTTTGAACGTTGAGTTTTAAGCCAGCTTTTTCATTCTCTCTCTATAGAGAAAACTGTATGTATCTCTGTGTGTGTGTGTGTGTGTGTGTGTATATAAAATTCTATTAGTTCTGTTCTTTGGGGAACCAGGACTAATAGGGTTGGCATATAGCATATGTTTATTCTTTATTTAAACTCAGATAATGGCTTATAGAAGCTAAGAGTATTATATAAAATTTTGTTTTAAAAGTACTATGAGTAGCATTTAGCCACAATTTAGTACCATGTTTTCTATAATAAAATATGTTTCGAGTTTGGATTTTACAGTTTTATCCTCTTTTTTCAGCGCAGGAGTGGGACATTTTCCTCATTTTCACTAATTGGTCCATTTATTGAACAGCCACTAAGAATGTGCACTATGAAATGCTCAGCTGTATGAGTCTCTCATCACTGCCAGACCATCTTTTGATTCTCTTACTGTTCCTTCAATAAAGCCTTGCTCATAGTTAACAGAGGTAGTGCTGGAGGAAGGATATTTTCATTTTATGAAGTAGTGCAGAGTTCTGTCTTTTCCCCCTAGTTCAATGATGGCATCTAAAGCTGCTGGAATTGATAAACACTGGCAAGGGCAGGAGAAAGAAAATGGTTTCCTACTTTGGAGAGCAAAAACTGTATTGTTACAGCAAAAAGAGAAAGGAAGCCTCTAAAACCCAATTGAGGTCCTTTGATATGTAAGAGAATCATATAAATGAGGGAATAGCCTAGGACTTTCTCCTGGGTAAATTGTTTTCTAAGATATTTATATCATGAAAAGCATTTTAGAATAATGTAGGAACTCAACCTGAATTTTGCTATAGTGATACATAAAGTATGGACCAAACAGAAATGAGACAGAAAAATCAGATTAATGACAAGATACTGAAAAGGTTAACCTTTCAGAAATACAAATTATTGAATTGTACCAGTTCTAGTGGTTTTAAAAAGCATTTGAAGAAAAAAGCTATATTTTCTTTTACATCAAGTATTACTTCTCTGATCCTCTCTCTTTTACAAAGGGAAATAATCACAAGTATTAGAAGAGCTGTACATAATTCTTAGATTGTTATTGTTTTAAAGCTATTTCCTTTTAAAAAGATACTACCTAACTTTGAAAATCTTTAAAAAAAATTCTTTCATATTTTAAAATTCTTTTTCTCATTTTTTTTGTTTTTAATATGAAGTGAAGAGGAATATGGAATTAATCATAAGGTTCTTATTCTTGTTAATAATCTATAACAGCAATAGAGAATGTTCCTAATTCCTTTAAAAGTGCATTCAAAGTAGGTAGCAGCAGACCTAAAGATTTTACTTTTATCTTTCACTTAAAATCTGGATTTCTAAAGTTTTAGATGAATTCTTTAAGCAATAATCCATTATTAATATAGTTAGAGCAGTATTATCTTTTATGCCTTTTAGTAGCTATCATGCATATTCTCTTTGAATGTAAGCTCTAATTGTAACTCAAAGATAATCTGTCGTTAATCTTTATTATAAGGTACATTTTTATTATAAGAAGTAGTTAGAAAAAAGACAAAACTTATTTTCCTTTCTGACCCCCAGGGAGAAATATATCTGATCTTTTAGGTACCTTTGCAGTGATCTAACATTCTTTGGCGGCTTAAGACTGTCTAGACATTTCAACCCAGGCACACACTGAAGGGCTGTGTCATAATAATATCAGAAATTCCATTAGGCACATTAAAGGAAATACTCTTTTAACCTATATCTTCAAGTCGCTCATAATGAATCATAAAATTACAGATGACACTTTCGCTATCAATTCAATTGATCTCTTTAAGAACGTCTAACTTACTTAGCTCACCAGTTTATATAAGGGACTCCCAGAAGGTGTTGAATCCTATCTTTTCAGCCACAGAGTTAGTCTTGAGTTTGAAACATTTCAGTTCACACCTCTTTTACTCAAGGTAAGTGTAAAGAAACTTTTCCAAACAAATTATTTCTGGGCCAGTTAATGCATTTTTTCAAATCTAGAATCCTGTGAAATAATAGCTGTAATATCTGTGTTTTAGTTTACTTCACAAAAATATATATACATGTGAATTTTAAACATATATATATATATATATATATATATATTTGTAATCATTCGGGGAGCTAAATGGACTTCCCTGGTGGCTCAGATGGTGAAGAATCTGTCTGCAATGCAGGAGACCTGGGTTCGATTCCTGAGTTGGGAAAATCCCCTGGAGAAGGGATAGGCCACCCACTCCATTATTCTTGGGCTTACCTGGTGGCTCAATCAATAAAAAATCCATCTGCAATGCGGAAGACCTGTGTTCAACCCCTGGGTTAGGATGATCCCCTGGAAGAGGGCATAGCAACCCACTCCAGTATTATGGGTGGAGAATCCCCATGGACAGAGGAGCCTGGAGGGCTGCAGTCCATGTGGTCACCAAGAGTTGGACATGACTGAATGACTAAGCATACATATGTCTTTCCAATATGTATGACTTTAACTTCATCATGAAACTTAGCTCTTACCTTCACTTAGAATAATATAATCCTTTTTCTTAAAAGTGCTTTGGTTGACCCAGCTGACTCCTCTATTCTTTCCTCTTCTTTGTCCCATCTTCTTCCATTTCCTCACTCCCTATACAGATTTTTTGTTCAGTTGCTCAGTCGGTGTCTGAATTTTTGCAACCCCATGGACTGCAGCACTCCAGGCTTCCCTGTCCTTCACTGTCTCCCAGAGTTTGCTCAAAGTCTTGTCCCTTGAGTTGATGATATCATCCAACCATCTCATCCTCTGCACCTCCTTCTCCTCCTGACCTTACTCTTTCCCAGCATCAGGGTCTTTTCCAATGAGTCAGCTCTTTGCATTAAGTGGCCAAAGTATTTGAGCTTTAGCTTCAGTATCAGTCCTTTCAATAAATTTTCAGGGTTGATTTCCTTTAAGATTGACTTGTTTCATCTCCTTGTTGTCAAAGGGACTATGAAGGCCTTGAGAGAGTCCTATGGTGTCTTTTCTAGCACCACAGTTTGAAAGAAGGTGCTCAGCCTTCTTTATGGTCCAAATCTCACATCTGCACATAAAAAAAAAGAAAAAAGAAAAAACATGGAAAATGGATATGAACATATGGAAAAGTCATAGCTTTGACTATATTGACCTTTGATAATAAAGTGATCTCTGCTTTTTAATATGCTATCTAGGTCTATCACAGCTTTTTTTCCTCACAGAGTAAGCATCTTTTAATTTCTTGGTTGCAGTTACCATAGCAGTGATTCTGGAGCCCAATAAAATAAAGTCTATTACTGTTTATTTTTTTTCCCCTTCTATTTGCCATGAAGTGATGGGGCTGGATGCCATGATCTTAGTTTTTTTAACCTAAACCTGTAGAGTTTAGAACCATATGAAAATGGAAGACTAATTTACTAAGACAGTTGAGAGAAGGTTCTGAGGTGTCAGAAGAAAAAATGCTTAAACATAATGGGAATAAAGATGAGATAATTTGAGTGCTGATGCAATGACACTCTAAAAATTTGTGTAACAAACTTTTGTTAGGGAATTAGAGGGAATATTTGATGCTTTCATAATCTTAGAATGGTAAAGTGAACTGTACCTGGAGTTAGAAAGTCTTATTAGAATATTTTGTTCTGTTTGGGAGATAATTTGGAGTCTGAGGGTCTCTAACATTCTGAACAGGTATATATTTCTTTCCAAAGTTGTACAACTATTTCTGTAAGTAGCGACTGAGAAATTAAAATTAGATAAGAAATTTGAATGGTAATTATTTTATTGGTTAAGACTTAGATAATTTTAGTCTCCTGATTCTTTTGGGCTATTCATAGTGATTTTTATTGGCCAGCAATAGCTATTCTTTAGACTGTCTTTACCACATACCATTTTTGTAGAGAAATCTTAAAGACACTTATTACGAGGAGGTTAAAGTTCAGAATAGGGGCAGGGTCACCTGGCAACATTGTGTATTTCCAGGCTTGATGACAAGGCAATCCCATGTTTCTCCAGTCTGATGGCTGATTCTGTCCATTTCTGAATAAGCCATTGTGGAACTCAGGCTTCTTCTGATTTTCAGGGCTACCATCCTAGTGATGATGGCTGCAAGTCCAGCCTCATATATCTGATCCAAGCAAGATCAAAAGGGAACAAGAAAATGCAGAACCTTCACTGTTGTATTTGCGTTTCCTTGGCAAGAACTGTGTCATATGACTACTACTAGTAAGGAGTACTACAGGATGCAGGATTTTAACTTTTAACCTATATTATAGAGGACTCAATGAAAGGAGTTAAATGACTGATTTATAGCATCTACCACAAATTTCTAGGTATCATTTTGATAAGTCAGGTATAATATGTGTGTGTTTATATATTAATATCTTATAAGAAAACAGACTATAATGGTGCCACTAATTATTGCAATATTTATATTAGTTAAATAAACATTATAACATACCTTATTTAGATAGATATATCTGAGATTTCCTAAATATAGCATTAAGTAAAATTTGAAATTTAGAGAATGTGATCATGTAAAAGGAACTCATTCTTTATTATTTAAGTCATGGGATTCCCTTTTACTAGCTGTATAATTTGAAGCTTCTTTTCTGCTTCTTAATACAGATAATTGTGCTGATATGATAAAGTTGTGGCACACGCTAAACAGGATCACATATGGGAGCTTCTAATACAGTGTCTGGCAAATAGTTGGAGCTCAATTACCAATTCACACACTTTTCTTTTATGAAGAGATTGTTTATTTAAATGTCATTAAATGGTAACCCACTCCAGTATTCTTGCCTAGAGAATCCCATGGATGGAGAAGCCTGGTAGGCTAAGTCCACGGGGTCGCAAAGAGTCGGACACGACTGAGAGACTTCAATTCAATTCAATTCAATTAATATGTAAATTAGGAGGATACCAAAACAAGGTTTATAAAAATGACTGATTTTCACAATTTTCACAAA
The DNA here is from genome assembly GCA_006408695.1 of Aepyceros melampus. NCBI lineage: Eukaryota > Metazoa > Chordata > Mammalia > Artiodactyla > Bovidae > Aepyceros > Aepyceros melampus. Next base: position 56,328 of record SJXQ01001083.1, read on the forward strand.
ACTATAATATTTTTTAAAAATCTATAGAAAGCAACATAATTTATATAAGCATATTTCAATGATGAGTTTTATTTTCTACCTACTTGAAAATAAATAGAAAATTCTTACTGTTTAACCTTATAATTCAGAGTGTCTGGCCAGCTTAATTTTAGTACTATTACTTAGTCCCAACCTAATTAAATAAAAGATGTGAGAATTTTCATATAACCTATAGAGAAGTTTCAGAGATCATTTACAAAAATTATTTATTTTAACATAACAATGGATGCCTATAGAAAAACCCAGCAGTGAGATGCAGCCTATGAGTTTTTAAAAAACGTTTTTCTTTCTCTTGGAAGCTGTGATTCACTGGTTCTGTCTCTTTATGAAACATCATGTATGTGTTCTTTGACCTCTGTATAATTTATTTAAACTCAAGCTCAATAACTTTAAATGCAGTTATCATCACAATGCTTCAAACAATGGTCAGTGATCTGTGAAGAAGCAGTGCAGTGTCTCATTAAACCAAAAAACCCCAACAGTCTGAAAAGAGTACCATCTAACTGCCTAACAATTAGATATGATATCTTAAAAAAATATGTGCAGCACAGCCGTAACCTTTGTGATAATTAAACCTCCCTGGCAGCTGACTGGTATTCCACACACACCTTCTTAAACAGTCTTGAATGTCAAATCACTTATTACTTACAAAGGCAGCACTGTCAAATACCCACTAGTATGCAGTCTTCTTCCAGAAGCTCTGGCTCTCTTCCATGGCAGGTTTTGTGTTCACACAGCTTTAAATCTTTAAGGAACATGTCAGAGTCAGGTTAGTAGATGAAAAATGGGAATCCCAAAGAAGCCACTGAGTTAGAGAATGGAAAAGAGGGAGCATGCCAGGGAGTGGCAAGTAGGCCACAAAGGTATGTGAGCCAAAATGGAAATGTGTGATATGAGAATATATCCATCCTAAAGGAAATCAGTCCTGAATTGGAAGGACTGATGCTGAAGTTGAAACTCCAGTACTTTGGCCACCTCATGCAAAGAACTGATTCATTTGAAAAGACCCTGATGCTGGGAAAGATTGAAGGCAGCCAGAGAAGGGGACGACAGAGGATGAGATGGTTGGATGGCATCACCGACTCAATGGACATGAGTTTCAGTAAACTCTGGGAGTTGGTGATGGACAGGGACGCCTGGCGTGCTACAGTCCATGGGGTCGCAAAGAGTCGGATATGACTGAACGACTGAACTGGCTGAACTGATATAATAATGTGGTGATGTGGTCTGGGGGAAAGATGGGATGTGAGTGCTTAGCAAGGGTTCATGTGATTTCTAAGGTTATTCTTTGATTATATACTTAGTAGATGTTTATTAAACATGTATCAGGCAGTGCCAGCTGCTGAGAACACTGGGTTAAGCAAGACAGACATGGTCACTGTCCTAACAAAGATTACTGTTAAAGGCATCTGAGAGCAGGAGTGAAGGAGAATATTCAAGTGCAGCAAACTAAAAATGGGACTAGCCAGTTACTGGTAGTGACTTCCTACAGTGGAGATACCAGAGGTGAGCATGGATAATAAGTTAGGAACTCAGTAACAAGAAAACTGGTATATTAGAGGATTCTCTTTATATTACTTATTGTCTCTGATGTTATAATTCTCTATTTTTTAAACCTACTATATCCTTTGCCTGTCTTTCTACTAGATTGTGAAAAATATTTAGCCCACAGAAGGTACTCAAAGAATAAAGTCTGTTGAATAAGTGAGTAAGTTAAAGTTCAAGTAGGAACTAACCCAACAACCTCAGTAATGAGCTCGTGAAGTCCTGGGGCCTCCTGGCCTGGGACAGAAGGGACTTTAGGGTCTAGAGGACAGTCAGCCTGCAATGAGAGCTTGTCACTCAGCAGTCATGTGGGGTAGCAGCTGTGCTGTTATAAGTAAACGTGACAACTGTTTTCCAGAGAGAAGCAAAGTAAGTAAGGACACAATTCCATTATACTGTACAGAATTCTTCCCCTTAAAAAAAAAAAAAACAACAATTGGCTAAATAAAAATTAGGTTTGAGGGTAGAAACCTACCCTCAAATAGAAAGTCAGATGAGGGTAAATAAATATCAAAGATATTCAGATGAACCTTGTACTGTCATATTCTACGACACTGCTGAAAATAGTCAATCTAGGAGACTTTAGGTCTTCCAGTTACAAACCAGGTCTAATCTAAACATAGAAGTTCAAAAAGAAAAAAAAAAAAAAGAAAGAAAGGAAGAAATGAAAAAAAAGAGAATGCTTCTAATTCCATGGGATCTAGCCTTTGGAGCAGCTTCCTAAGAAGTATCATTTGAGGCTCTGATATCAAACCAGCAGTTTCATAAATGACTGAGATTGTAGGTTAAAATAAAGTAGTTGAATTTCTGATGACTTTCACACCAGGGGACCATCCCTATCACTATTAGCAGTTTCAAAAATAGCAACATACTCATGTTGTTCCTGTCTAAGAGGTGCCGAAGTACAGACAGGCTGACCTAAAGTGCTCACCAACAGTAACTGGAAATGGAAGAAATCATGTGTACATCTAACCTAGATTTAAAACCATTAATTTTTCCTTCAGTCTGATTTCATAGTGCAGCGTTTATCTGGCACAAGAAAAGAAAACACCTTCAAATGCTTCCCTTGGTTTTCTATTTATTGTTTCATTTATATTAAAACATCTATCACATACTAAAGCCATATATGATCTTAAGCACTAGCATTTAATGGAAATAGCAGGGAATATACATATATATATAGAGAAGGCAATGGCACCCCACTCCAGTACTCTTGCCTGGAAAATCCCATGGGCGGAGGAGCCTGCTAGGCTGCAGTCCATGGGGTCGCTAAGAGTCGGACACGATTGAGCGACTTCACTTTTACTTCTCACTTTCATGCATTGGAGAAGGAAATGGCAACCCACTCCAGTTTCTTGCCTGGAGAATCCCAGGGACGGGGGAGCCTGGTGGGCTGCTGTCTATGGGGTCGCACTGAGTCGGACACGACTGAAGCGACTTAGCAGCATATATATATATGTATCTATCTTAGTATAGTAGCTGTCTCAGTTGGGCACAGAATCAATGTTTGTGATTATTATTGAAGACAAAGGGCTTTTTGAATCAGCTGACCTTGTTTTCAGTGTTTGTCTCTGTCTCTTATAGAGTTAAAATACATAGGTATTCTTAAGTACACAGATATCTTTTTTCAGACTTGTCTTGTGTAAAAAAAACCAAAAGTATGAAAGTAAAAAAAGGAAAAACAAGAAAATACAAACTAAGATAAAGTTTTGTGGCTATTTATTATTATTTTTAGCTGAAATATCTACTAAAAACAAATGAGTTAGTAAGAGAAAGCAATCAGTGAAAAAAGAAAAGATTCAACCCACTTGGAAGCTATGACAATTGTAAACATCTATGTATCTAAAAAAATGTATTTAGCATAAATAAAGCCAAAATCAATAGAACTGCAGGAAAAAAGTGATAGATACATCACCATAATGGAGATTTCAACAAATCTCTTTCATTTATCAGATCAAATGAAAAAAAAATTAGCTTGGATATGGAAGACTTGAATTTCACAATTGGTAAGTTTTAATTTATGTTTGATTTTGTAATAGTATTATGTTTATAGCCAAAAATTTATGGTAAACTTTGTGAGTGAGAGGGGTCCTGTAAATGATTACAATTGGCACAATAAGCATAACTAAGATTCACATAGACCAATTGGTCCTATGGAAACCCTACTTATACAGAACCTGCCATTATGAAGAAAGCAAGGGAGTTCCAGAAAAAAACATGTACTTCTGCTTCATTGATGATGCTAAAGCCTTTGTGTGGATCACAATAAACTGAAAAATTCTCAAAGAGATGAGAATACAAGACCACCTTACCTGTCTTCTGAGAAACCTGTATGTGGGTCAAGAAGTAACAGAACTGGACATGGAACAACTGCCTGGTTCCAAATTGTGAAAGGAATATGACAAGGCTGTATATTGTCAACCTGCTTATTTAACTTATATGCAGAGTACATCATGCAAAATGCTGGGCATGATGTAACAAGCTGGATGAATGTCACACAATGTCACAAATGCTGGTGAATCACAAGCTGAAATTCAGATTGTCAGGAGAAATATCAATAACCTTAGATATGCAGATGATACCACTCTAATAGCAGAAAGTGAAGAGGAACTAAAGAGTCTCTTGATGAGGGTGAAAGAGGAGAGTGAAAAATCTACTTGAAACTTGGCATTCAAAAAACTAAGACCACAGCATCCAGTCTTCTCACTCCATGGCAAATAGAAGGGAAAAAAGTGGAAGCAGTGACAGATTTTATTTTATTGGGCTCCAAAATCACTGTAAGTGGTGGCTTCAGCCATGAAATTCAAAGATGCTTGCTCCTTGAAAGAAAGGCTATGATGAAACCTACACAGCATATTAAGAAGCAGGGATATCACTTTGCCTACAAAGGTACCGGTAGTCAAAACTATTGTTTTTCCAGTAATCATTCATGGATGTGAGAGTTGGTCCATAAAGAAGGCTGAGCACCAAAGAATTGATACTTTTGAATTGTGGTGCTTGGAGCAGACTCTTGAGAGTCCCTTGGACTATAGGAAGATCAAACCAGTCAATCCTAAAGGAAATCAACCCTGAAAATTTATTGGAAGGACTGATGCTGAAGCTGAAGCTCCAATACTTTGGCCACCAGATGCAAAGAGCTGACTCACTGGTAAAGACCCTGATGCTGGGAAAGATTGAAGGCAAAAGGGGAAGAGGGCAGCAGAGGATGAGATGGTAAGATAAGCTTCTCAGACTCAATGGACATGAATTTGAACAAACTCTGGGAGATAGTGGAGGACAGAGGGGCCTTGTACATACAGGAGACTGGTGATACAGTCCATGGGGTCTCAGAGAGTCAGACATGACTTAGTGATTGAACAGTAGCAACATGAACAATTATGTAACAGGACAAACTTTAACAAAAATGACCATTTGCCTGGTTACAAATCAAGTATAAACATATTTTAATTACATTACAGTAACACTAGACCATGATTTCTTCATATAATGCAGTAAGTTTAGAAATCATTGACATGATATAAACTTGACCCTCCGCTTAATTTAGACATAAAAAATACATTTCTAAACTACTCATAGGTAAAAAGAGAAATCATAATAAAATTTAAAATAATGTTAACTAAATAGTAAAATAGAACATATCAAAATATAAAGTAAAAGAGCTAGAGTAAATAGTAAGTAAGCTAGAACATATCAAAATGTATAGTCAGAACAATATTGATATCTTAAAGAAAAATTCTAATTTAAGTAGCAAAATTAAAAGGGGCTAAAAATTAATGAACTAGAAATCTATATTAAGAAATTAAAGATGAGTCAAGTAAGTCCAAAGAAGCAGAAGAAAGGAGACACTAAAAGGAAGAACTGAAATGAATGAAATAGGAAACAAAATTAAAATAGTATGAAAAAAGCCAAAAGTTTATTCTCCAAAAAATATAAAATAGATAAATTTTGCATTGAAAAAAACACAAATAAACAAAATATTAGGAATAAAAAGGTACAGAAATGCAGACATAGCAGAGATTAAAACATAGTAAAGGACTACTATGGCAAACAATGTCACAAAATCTGAAGATGTAGCAAAAATTATGTATGTAAATAGTGTACATAAACTTAAATATACGTGTATATATGAAATACTTTAACAAATCACCACACAAAAGTTGGCTTAAAAAATAGGTACTAGATAATAATAGAGGGACAAAGTTGGATCACAGACTCTCCCCTTTTCCAATACTTCTGTTCCAGAACAATGAACAGAAATGAGTAACATTTGCATATTGCTTAGAATNGAAACGAATTGCCAGTCTAGGTTCAATGCAGGATACAGGATGCTTGGGGCTGGTGCACTGGGATGACCCAGAGGGATGGGATGGGGAGGGAGATGGGAGAGAGGTTCAGGATGGGGAACACATGTACACCCATGGCGGATTCATGTTGAAGTATGGCAAAACCAATACAATATTGTAAAGTAATTAGCCTCCAATTAAAATAAATAAATTTATTTTAAAAACCCCAAAACTAAAAAACAAACAAAAAAATTGGTGAAGTGATTAATGTCATTTTAGAGTACTGAAGAATATAGTTTCTTAATTACAGATTTCTTATAGATGAAATTGAAGGTTTTTTTTAAGTCAATATCATGAATTCAAATTTAAAATTATTTACAAGCAGTTTTTCTTTCTGACTGAATTCTCAGGGAGATTTAGTTTTCTAGAGGTGGATTCTTATAGTCTTTTCATGCTAGAACCTTTTTATTTCTTATGATAATGGACCTATTCTTTTATATTAAAACTAAGAAAAATGGAAAGTATTTTTATGCTGCTCTTATCTGTTATAAGGCCATTGTGTTTGGACATCACTTAGCTACATAAAATTTTGATGATTTCAGTGACATCCTTTAACTCATTTAAATCTTTATAAGATTGTTCCTCAGATAATACTAGGAACTACTGAGGTTGAATTTTTTTCTTCCAAAAATAACTATCTAAGAAAGGGCATATGAAGGGAAATTTTTATTCACAGAAGATGCAAAGCTTTATATAATGACTCCATGAACATGCTTATTTGTGGTTATGTTCACTAAAAGATTATGCACTAACTGATATCTCAAAAAGTTATCTAAATATTGCAGAGAAAAATTAAAACTTACCAGAAATATATATGGCATCTCCACAGGGCAAAAATAAATAAATAAAATAAATGAGAAGTGATCTATTTGACAACCTAGCTCTGCTAAACCTTGTTCTCTGTCAAACATCTTATTTATATTTTCCTCTCATAAAAGTCTTATGAATTAATTACATTGATTTACATCTTTCCTGATGTAAATATTTAAATTGCATCACATTGCCAGTGTTCAAAGTGATTATAGGAGAATTAAAAACTCTTAGGTACCATCTATATCTAATGCTCTGTCATTATAAGTGGATAATATTTATAAGGCATTATGAAATGTTATATGGATAAAATGATGTTTATACATCATTCCTGCATTAAGGAGGCTTAAACTTGAGTTCCAGAAGAAAGACATAAATAAAACAAGCATAATAACAACCACGCTCATCTCATATTATATTTTGGTAAATGACAAAATAATTAATATTGAGTTTTCATAAGGCATTAACCTTTTGGTTGAATTGAATAATTGAAGAATGGGTGATGAAAATGAAAGAATTAGAAAACGATCCCTGAGGATACTTGGATCTGAAATATCCTTAGTCATTGGAGAACATTCTAGCCCAGAAACACATGAAAGTTTAGGGGCTCCAAAACCATCTTGGGTGGTATAAAAAGCTCTTTAAGTCTGTGCCTCCTTATTATAAAATGGAATTTAAATTTTAAATTTGATACTGTTTGTGAAATGCTTATAGAATACTGAACACAGAGTATATGCTCAATACATGAATTATATGTGTGCTGTGAAATGAATTTGCAGAGGCAGGTAGGGTTAGTAGACAGTGACAAGCAAGCATAGCCAATTTGATAAATGTATGTGGAGTCCCTTCCAGGGACATGTATGTTCTACATTCTGGGGATAAAATGATAAAAAGGACAGCTCTCTTCTCAAAATGGACTATGATTATGTGTTTCTTAGGACAAATTACTTTTCTATACTTCAGTTTTTCCATTTGAAAATTGGGTATCATGAGAGACTCCTCATACGGTTACTGTGAGGATTGAAAAATATTACACTGTAAAATCACTTTGGAAGTTGCCAGACATATATAAGTATTTGTAGCAATTATTGTTGTTATTTTATAGAAAGTGTGAACACAGGCAAGGTACAGAAGGCTACAAAAAAGGAAATGATAAATGGTTGGGAATGGGCCATAGGGGGGTGAGGGTGGAGTGAACAGCTTCCCTGGAGACAGGATCAACGCTGCGGGGCCAGCATAGTTCAGATAATTTTGGTATCAAGCCGAAATAAAACTGGAATCTTAACCCTACCAATATTTAGTGAGTTACTTAATCTCTCTGTGTCAAAGTCTGTGTATTCACATTTATAAGATGAGAATAATGACAGGGCCTATTTCAACAGATTGTGGTGAGAATCTAATAGGTTAATTGAATGCACAAAGGGCCAGGCTCATAGTGAGTGCTTTGAAGTGAAGGAGTCATTGTTTATAGCAAAATTTTGAAGAATTACTAGGCTTTTTCTAGACACTATGAGGGGAATGTGGGGAAGTCCAGTCTGAGCAAATGAACAGCATGTATGAACGTACAGTTATGAAAAATATGAAAGGTGTGTAGCACTGCTTATTGGCTGTAAGCTGTAGACAATGGCAGGGGAGTCTGGTTGCAAGAATTTTACTTTGGAGATACAAGAACTCTGTTCATGAAGCATGTTCTTGAACACATGCTCAATGTCTTGCTCCATCATGAAGCAATGGAGAGATAAATATGAGCTGTTTGATGGACAAGGACACAAAATGTGCACATTATCAATTTGCCAGCACAGAGTAAATGCATTGCAAATGGTGAGGGTGCGAGACAGGTTTGAAGTCAGAAGAATGGATATCAGATAAGGTGATTTAAGGGAGTTTTCTTTCTGTTTATTTAGCATTTCAGGTATAAGATGTTGAACACTGGAATTAAGTTTAGGGGGATGAAATTGAAATTAAGGAAGTAACATAGAGGAGTTGAGGAGAGGCAGGGATAGTAGACAACTATTTGCTTTCTGGCTTTAGACGTCAGGTAGAGGTGGACTCATCTGTGACCTGGAGAATTTGAGAAAAATTATGTTTATGAGAAGGTAGGATGATGGATTTGTAAATACTGAGTTTGAAACTCTTCTAGGGCATGAGGCCTGGTCGCAGTGTAAAAATAGGCAAGTTTTAAAGATGAATCTGATTAATGTTAGGTTATAGGTTTGTTTCAGACATTGACTGTATAGCAGAGATTTGCTGCCAGCAGTTAGTGATATAAAATGGAAGTTTAGGAGGGAGTACAAAGGACAATGAGAAGTTTTAGATACCTATACGAGAGATTGCATGGAGAATAATAGACACCTGAGGACTGATGCTAGGCTATGGCCTAATAGAAGAAGAAGGAATTAGATTCACTAGAAAAAGCCTAAGTGGGATGGAATAAGCAAACAGCAGGAGGGAATATGGATAGTGTGGTGTCACAAAAGTAGAGAGAAAAGTGAAGAGTGGTCAGAGTGCAAACTCTTATAAACTCCAGTTCTGTTTAATCTCTGGTTTTTCTCTAAGGACAAAGAGTTCCTCTTTGCCTAAATTGCTGGGAATGTAGATAATGGTTTGGAGATGAAAATAGCCATATCTGCTATGTATTATGTATGACAGAATTTAGTTAGGGGTTTTTATTTGTCTTTATTTATGTTTTACAATAATCCCAACCATAATCTTAGGATGTGGGCATGGCTATTCCCATTTCACATATAAGAAAACTGTGAAAATGTAAGGTAAAATGAGTTAATAGAATGAGAAATTTGTTCTGATTACAGAACTTAGGGGGTCTTAGTCACTGAACCATGCTATCTCAATAGCATGACATAATGATAGTAGCACTGGACCAAGAATCAACAAACAGTTATTAGTTGTGAGATTTTGAAGTCTTTAAAAGTAGAATACAGTGAGATACTGCAAGTGATAGTACTTCAAATATGGAAATGTTTTCTTCTAATAGTAGATATTTATAAGGAAGAGGTGACTGGTCAGCTTTGCCAAATGCTATCTAAAGCTCAAAAAGATAAGGTCTGAGAAAAAAGGTCATTGCATTTCAGGATCAGAAGTTACTGGTGAGTTCTTAGAAAGGTTTGCTAGAATAATGGAGACCAACTTCTGAAGCAGTAGATTAAAGAGGGCATATGGTAGAGATGGGGTAGGCAATAAGTGGTGCATACATTTTTAGAATTTAGTTATAAAATCAAGAAGATAAACAAGATAGCAGTTTGTAGGTAAGTAACATGCTTAAGTAAGTTTTAAAGATGGGAATTATGAGTATATTTGTAGACTTAAAGGAAAGAGACTAAAGCAAGTGACTAAAGAGAGCAGGTTACAGAAAAGATTTTGGCATTTACCTCTTTTATATGGAATGATACTATAGTCTTCAATACTAGATGAAAATTATTAAGGCAGAGTGAAAATAGGGAGAATTCTGGCAATGATGAGAAATGAGAATGATGATGCTGTGTGTTGGCCATCTCTGTCACTTAACTAAGACAAAACTATTTCAGGTTGAAAATATGCTGGTCTCTTAGCGTTATTCCAATTGCATTACCATCCATGCATTTTGAGGGTCAACTATGATGCTAATACTTTGCTAAAAGCCTCTTTTTCAGTTGGCATTTAAGCTATCAATTTTATATTGGGGCCTTAATTTCTGGCCATAGATGTGATCATTCAAAAAACACACACAGTATATTTGCCAGGTGTCAGCCCAAATTGCTTTTGCTTGTCATTAGCTTATCCTTCTGTTCATGAACTCTGCCTGTCTATCAACCCCCAAAACCAATTTCTGATTTCATATTTCAGTAGAGACTATTTGCAGTCATTGTAGCCTTGGTGTAATGGTTAGTCCCTGGAATCAATTCACACAGTCATATGGTTTATTGTAGGAGTGGACAAAGAGAAGGAACAGTGGAAGCTCTCTGTGGTTAGTTTCATATCTCAGATGAAAGGATTCAAATGCAAATCCCAAATCTAGAATGGTAGTAAGAGTAAATGCAGGGAGGGAGTATCAGCAGTTAGAGCAGGAAATAGAAAATAAGACCAGGGGCGAAATCGAAATACAATTAGGGCCACTGATAACTGGTCACTTTTTGAAAATGCATTTTCATGCCATTGGCCCAACCCCAAATTCAAAGCATAGTCAAAAACTAAGTCATAATTGCCTACAATATATCATCATTGAATTCTTAGAGGGTTTAGAGCCTATATTGGGAAACGTTTGGTTGTTAGGATGTCTCCCTGATCAAAGACCAGTGATTATAACTTATATCATTGTTGTTCAGTTGCTAAGGTGTGTCCAACTCTTTGCGACCCCATGGACTGCAGCAGGCCAGGCTTCCCTGTCCTTCACTATCTCCTGGAGTTTGTTCAAACTTATGTCCATTGAGTCAGTGATGCTATCTAACCATCTCATTGTCTGCCACCCCCTTCTCCTCTTTCCCTCAATCTTTCCCAGCATCAGAGTCTTTTCCAATTCAAAGTCAGCTCTTTTCATCAGGTGGCCAAAATATTAGAGCCTTGATTTCAGCATCATTCCTTCAAATGAGTATCAAATGAGGGTGATTTTCTTCAGGATTGATTGGTTTGATCTCCTTGTTGTACAAGGGACTCTTAAAAGTCTTCTCCAGCCACAGTTCAAAAGCATCAATTCTTTGGCTCAATTCTCACAACTGTACATAACTACTTGAAAAACCATAGCTTTGACTATACAGGCTTTTGTCAGCAAAGTTATGCCTCTGCTTTTTAATATGCTGTCTATATTTGTCATAGCTTTTCTTCTAAGAAGCAAGTGTCTTTAATTAATTTCGTGACTGCAGTCACCATCCTCAGTGATTTTGGAGCTCAAGAAAATAAAATCTGTCACTACTTCCACTTCTTCTCCTTCTATTTACCATGAAGTGATGGAACCAGATGCAATGATCTTACTAGATCCTTGTATTTTATATGAGAGTTTCTAGCTCTAGGATTTACTAGGATAGACTAAATGTTCCTCAGCTTGACTCAACAGGCTGCTTCCTCACTCTAAGTCTTCAATTCCCTTTGCTTAGAGAAATTGTAGGATACTATGAGGCCATCTCAGGACAGGCCTCTCCCCCATATCCTCGGCTTAAACTCCTCTCTGAAGTACCTAGATAATAGTATCTGACTCCCAGCAAATGGAAAACGTTAACTGCTTGATGATCATGAGGCCATAACACCCAGGCCTACTGGAGCCTAAAGATTGATGATTTAACCCCTGTGACACTGCCCTATGACCTCATGATTAACCAATGATGCATGAGCTTTAATAGATCTTGGAACTCCTCTCCCTTACCCTGCTCTCTAAAATGCTTTGCTGAAATCCAGTGGGAAGAAGTGTTGACTTTTTGAGCATGAACTGTCCCAGTCTCTGGGCTTGGTGCCCTGCAATACATGCTGCAGTTCTGTTCACCAGAACTCAGTGTGAGTAGATTGGATTCACTGTATATGGTGAATGGACCCAAGTTTGGTTTAGTGACACATTTAGCTTTGATAACTTGTTTCTGGGTGCTCTATCCTGTCCCACTGATCTGTGTCTTTTGTGTGTGTGTGTGCTAGTACCATAATGTTTTAATTACTGTATAGCCTGTAATTAGCTATACTAATTGCTACAGTATAGCTTTGTTGTATAGTCTGAAGCTAGGGTGCGTGATTCCTCTAGCTCTGTTCTTCTTTCTCAAGGTTGCTTTGATTATTCAGGGTCTTTTGTGTTTCCACATACATTTAAAAATATGCTTTTTAATATGCTGTCTATATTTGTCATAGCTTTTCTTCTAAGAAGCAAGTGTCTTTAATTAATTTCGTGACTGCAGTCACCATCCTCAGTGATTTTGGAGCTCAAGAAAATAAAATCTGTCACTACTTCCACTTCTTCTCCTTCTATTTACCATGAAGTGATGGAACCAGATGCAATGATCTTACTAGATCCTTGTATTTTATATGAGAGTTTCTAGCTCTAGGATTTACTAGGATAGACTAAATGTTCCTCAGCTTGACTCAACAGGCTGCTTCCTCACTCTAAGCCTTCAATTCCCTTTGCTTAGAGAAATTGTAGGATACTATGAGGCCATCTCAGGACAGGCCTCTCCCCCATATCCTCGGCTTAAACTCCTCTCTGAAGTACCTAGATAATAGTATCTGACTCCCAGCAAATGGAAAACATTAACTGCTTGATGATCATGAGGCCATAACATAAGCCTTCAATTCCCTTTGCTTAGAGAAATTGTAGGATACTATGAGGCCATCTCAGGACAGGCCTCTCCCCCATATCCTCGGCTTAAACTCCTCTCTGAAGTACCTAGATAATAGTATCTGACTCCCAGCAAATGGAAAACATTAACTGCTTGATGATCATGAGGCCATAACACCCAGGCCTACTGGAGCCTAAAGATTGATGATGTTAACCCCTGTGACACTGCCTTATGACCTCATGATTAACCAATGATGCATGAGCTTTAATAGATCTTGGAACTCCTCTCCCTTACCCTGCTCTCTAAAATGCTTTGCTGAAATCCAGTGGGAAGTGTTGACTTTTTGAGCATGAGCTGTCCCAGTCTCTGGGCTTGGTGCCCTGCAATAAATGCTGCAGTTCTGTTCACCAGAACTCAGTGTGAGTAGATTGGATTTACTGTGTATGGTGAATGGACCCAAGTTTGGTTTAGTGACACATTTAGCTTAGATAACTTGTTTCTGGGTTCTCTATCCTGTCTCACTGATCTGTGTCTTGTGTGTGTGTGTGTGTGCTAGTACCATAATGTTTTAATTACTGTATAGCCTGTAATTAGCTATACTAATTGCTATAGTATAGCTTTGTTGTATAGTCTGAAGCTAGGGTGCATGATTCCTCTAGCTCTGTTCTTCTTTCTCAAGATTGCTTTGATTATTCAGGGTCTTTTGTGTTTCCACATACATTTAAAAAATTTTTTCTAGCTCTGTGAACAATGACACTGGTATTTTGATAGGGATTGCATTGAATCTGTAAATTCCCTTAGGTATGTTTTAGCAGTATTGATTCTTTCAGTCTAAGAACAGAGTATTTCTTTCCATATGTTTATATGATCTCCAGTTTCTTTCATCAGTGTCTCATAGTTTTCAGAGTTCAAAAAACAAACAACTGATTAAAAAATGGGCAGAAGAGCTGAACAGATTTTTTTTTGAAAGAGGAAATGCGTATGGCCAAGAGGCACATAAAAAGATGCTCAACAATTCTAAACATCAGGGAAATACAATGACATATCACTTCATACATGTCAGAATGACTATCATTAAAAGAAAAAACCCACAAATAACAAATATGGGCAAGGGGAAAAAAAAGTAGAAAAAAAAAAGGAATACTTTTACCCTGGTGGGAATATTAGTTGGTGAAGCCACTGTGGAAAACAGTATAGAGGTTTCTCAAAAGACTAAATCATGTTACTATATGACCCTGCAATTCCACTTCTTGATATATATCCAAAGAAAACAAAAACACTAGTTTTAAAAGAGGAGTACATTCCAGTGTCCATAGTAGCATTGTTTGCTATTGATAAGATATGGAAGCAGCCTAAATGCCATCAACAGATGAATGGGTAAAGAATATTTGGCATATATATACAATGCAATACTACTCACCATAAAAAAAATGAAAGTTTTATCATTTGAGACAACTTGGTTGGACTTAGAGGGCATTATACGAAGTGAAATAAGTCATACAGAGAAAGATAAATACTGTATGATATCACTTATATTTAAAATCTAAAAAATTCAACAAACTAGTGAATCTAACAGAAAAGACTCATAGAGAACAAACTAGTGGTTACCAGTGGATACAAAGGAGTTGGGACAATATAAGAATAGGAGAGTGGGAGACACAAACTATTAGGGTAAGATAGGCTCAAAGATGTATCATACAATAGGGAGAATACAGCCAATATTTTGTAATAACTGTAAATGGAAAGTAACCTCTTGAAATTTTATAAAAAATTAAAAGCTTTTTAAAGAGAAAATAAAATAACATTAAAAAAAGTTAAATTCTATGAGGCCACCATCATCCTAATATCAAAACCTGACAAAGATGCCACCAAAAAAAAAAAGAAAAAAGAAAACCACACAGAAAATTACTAGAGCTAATCAATGAATATAGTAAAGTTGCAGGATATAAATTAACATGTAGAAATCCCTTGCATTCCTATATACTAATAATGAGAAAACAGAGAAATTAAGGTAAAAATTCCATTCACCATTGCAATGAAAAGAATAAATTCTTAGGAATATATCTACCTAAAGAAACAAAAGACCTCTATATAGAAAACTATAAAACAATGGTGAAAGAAATCAAAGAGGACACTAATAGATGGAGAAATATACCGTGTTCATGGATTGGAAGAATCAATATAGTGAAAATGAGTATACTTTCCAAAGCAATCTATAGATTCAATGCAATCCCTATCAAGCGACCAATGGTATTTTTCAGAGAACTAGAACAAATAATTTCACAATTTGTGTGGAAACACCAAAAAACCCTCAAATAGCCAAAGCAGTCTTGAGAAAGAAGAATGGAACTGGAGGAATCAACCTGCATGACTTCAGGCTCTACTACAAAGCCACAGTCATCAAGACAGTATGGTACTGGCACAAAAACAGAAATATAGATCAATGGGACAAAATAGAAAGTCCAGAGATAAATCCACACACCTATGGACACCTTATCTTTGACAAAGGAGACAAGAATATACAGTGGAGAAAAGACAATCTCTTTAACAAATGGTGCTGGGAAAACTGGTCAACCACTTGTAAAAGAATGAAACTAGAACACTTTCTAAAGTGTTTCTTACACTTTCTAAAAATAAACTCAAAATGGATTAAAGATCTAGACAGAAGACCAGAAACTATTAAAGTCCTAGAGAAGAATATAGGCAAAACACTCTCTGATATAAATCACAGCAGGATCCTCTATGACCCACCTCCCAGAATATTGGAAATAAAAGCAAAAATGAACAAATGAGACCTAATTAAAATTAAAAGCTTCTGCACAACAAAGGAAACTATAAGCAAGGTGAAGACAGCCTTCAGAATGGGAGAAATAATAGCAAATGAAGCAACTGACAAAGATAATCTTAAAAATATACAAGCAACTCCTGCAGCTCAATTCCAGAAAATTGGAAATAAAAGCAAAAATGAACAAATGAGACCTAATTAAAATTAAAAGCTTCTGCACAACAAAGGAAACTATAAGCAAGGTGAAGACAGCCTTCAGAATGGGAGAAATAATAGCAAATGAAGCAACTGACAAAGATAATCTTAAACATATACAAGCAACTCCTGCAGCTCAATTCCAGAAAAATACAAGACCCAATCAAAAAATAGGCCAAAGAACTAAACAGACACTTCTCCAAAGAAGACATACAGATGGCTAACAAACACATGAAAAGATGCTCAACATCACTCATTATCAGAGAAATGCAAATCAAAACCACAATGAGGTACCATTTCACGCCAGCCAGAATGGCTGCGATACAAAAGTCTACAAGAAATAAATGCTGGAGAGGGTGTGGAAAAAAGGGAACCCTCTTACACTGTTGGTGGGAATGCAAACTAGTATAGTCACTGTGGAGAACAGTGTGGCGATTCCTTAAAAACTGGAAATAGAACTGCCTTATGACTCAGCAATCCCACTGCTGGGCATACACACCGAGGAAACCAGAATTGAAAGAGACACATGTACCCCAATTTTCACCTCAACACTGTTTATAATAGCCAGGACATGGAAGCAACCTAGATGTCCATCAGCAGATGAATGGATAAGAAAGCTGTGGTACATATACACAATGGAGTATTACTCAGCTATTAAAAGAATACATTTGAATCAGTTCTAATGAGGTGGATGAAACTGGAGTCTATTATACAGAGTGAAGTAAGCCAGAAAGAAAAACACCAATACAGTATACTAATGCATATATATGGAATTTAGAAAGATGGTAATGATAACCCTGTATGTGAGACAGCAAAAGAGAAACAGATGTATTGAACAGTCTTTTGGACTCTGTGGGAGAGGGCGAGGGTGAGATGATATGGGAGAATGGCACTGAAACATGTATATTATCATATGTGAAATGAATTGCCAGTCCAGGTCTGATGCATGATACAGGGTACTAAGGGCTGGTGCACTGGGATGACCCAGGGGATGGGATGGGGAGGGCAGTCGGAGGGGTGTTCAGGATGGGAAACACATGTACACCAGTGGCGGATTCAATGCATGGCAAAACCAGTACAATATTGTAAAGTAAAATAAATAGATGAATAAATTAAAAAATTAAAAGATTTAAAAATTAAACTTATAATTACAAATTATTTCTCTGCCCTTTTCAGACACATGTAAGCCTCTTGCCAGTTTTATTTATCTTCTGGTTCTGTGGGAGGGTAAGAGCCTAACTTCTGGTGGGTACCTTGCTGGAAGTTCTAAAACTAGCTCCTGTCATGAAGATACAAAGTTGTTGTTGTTTTCCTTTAGGTTAAGAGATTAGCAAATACACAGGACCTGATTCTTCAGTTCAGTTCAGTCGCTCAGTTGTGGCCAACTCTTTGCAACCCCATGAATCACAGCATGCCAGGCCTCCCTGTCCATCACCAACTCCCGGAGTTCACTCAGACTCACATCCATCAAGTCAGTGATGCCATCCAGCCATCTCATCCTCTGTCGTCCCCTTCTCCTCCTGCCCCCAATCCCTCCCAGCATCAGAGTCTTTTCCAATGAGTCAGCTCTTCACATGAGGTGGCCAAAGTACTGGAGTTTCAGCTTTAGCATCATTCCTTCCAAAGAAATCCCAGGGTTGATCTCCTTCAGAATGGACTGATTGGATCTCCTTGGGTTTAAAAATCCTCTCTCTGTTTGCTTTAGCCAGGTTAAGTTCAGATTTTGGTTCTGGTTTCTCCTACTACAGCAAACTTGAAGAAATTCTCTGTTACCCATTTGAGTGTTTGGTGCAATTTTTGCTCTGACAGACCTTAGACATCAAAATGACTAATCTTTTTATCTTTTCTTGTAGTTACCTAAGCCCCTTTGTGATTTTATACTATAAACAAAATTTAAGCAGAATTGGTGGAAATAAACTCTGAGTCCTAGATCACTGAGTCTTTGGGAAAATAACTGAAATTTAGAAAACATTTAGAAACAATATTCCTGTATTGTCAAATTTGTTGCAACCATACTTTGTTCAAGTCTGTTTTGTTATTACCAATCATTTATAGCATGCTTTTCCATAAGGAAATAGAAAAAAGCATGCTTTCCCCTCTTTTTCTTTTGTTTTTGATGAATTGATACATCAGCTTATTAAACCTAGTGTCAGGCATCATATAGACCAAAAATTTATTAGTTGTGTTTTTTACTTTTCATCTAGATGTTTGCAGTAACAGCTCTATTTTTCTGTTAATTTGTCAGATTAACTTTCTGTCAGAAAGTCAGTAGTTAATATTGCTAAATTGTCTTTTTTGTTTGCAATTTGCTCATTTCCTTTGATATCACTGTGAATGTTGATTCACATGAGTTGGAGTCCTTTGAATTTAATGAATTTTAAACCACAAGTCTGTCAGTGGCATAATGGATCTAGTCTGTACTCTATAGTTAAGTATCATTGATGTCTGAGCAGCATTGTTAACTGATTTTCAGAAGCTGTTCTTTTCTTTTAGTTTTTATAGTGCAATGTTTTCTCCTCTTTAGTTTTAGCTGTTGGCACATTTAGCATTTTTTACTGCAGCATTCCCATTTTGAAAAGCTGCATCTTAGTTTCTGAATGTGTATGCCCTTTGTTTGCTGTCATTTTGCAGGTAACAAAGATTAGGCTGTTCTGACTTGCATGAAGAAGCTTTTCAGAAAACACTTCTAAATGGATTCCCTGATAAAGTATTCCTCCAAATGTATGTTTTTCTTTGCTCCATAAGTTGGTTTTAGAGAGTTTAAACATCAAATAGTCCTAGGGTTAATTCCTGGGCTCCAGTACGTATTAACTGTGTGACCTCAGACAACTTTAAACTTCTTAGGTATGTTTCTTCATTTATAAAGGGGAAAATTGATGAGATCATTTATATTAGATGCTTAGCAATGGGGCTAGGCTTTCAATAAATGTTAATTTTTCCTCTTATTGGGGAAAGACAACAGCACTTATGGGAAAATAGACTAGTTTAATCTCCATATTGCCCATCTATCTGTTCTGCAGAATTAATGATGAAACTCTTTCTTGTGCAGGAATGAAGAGTTGGTCACCCAAATGTTGAATGACAGAGGTGTGTTTTCTTTATCTCTACCCGACTTGTATACAGCTTGTAATATATCTCTGGATCGATGACTTTGTCACTATTAAATATCACTTGTCATAATGAGGACATTAGGCAATTCTCTGGAGAATGCCTGAAGCTGCTAAACCTTTGGCAGGTCAGAAGTAGTTCTCTCCTGAGGAGGCTTTTGGCTGAGGGAGAGGAAACACTGCTACTCCTTGGAATGGAAATGTCACACAGTGAATTACTTAAACTGAGACTGCCAGGCCATCTTAATCTAGTACAGTGATGTGTCATCATCACTCCTGGAAAATTAACTACAGCTCCTGTGACCAAGGACAGACTATCACTCTCCAGAGAATATTTTGGAAAACCTAATTGCCTTTCCAACTATTGAAACTATCTTTTTTCCCAGAAGGAGAAAGAATAAAAGCTCGCAAGTCTGTAGAAGAGGAGAGACAATAAATATTTAAAATAGAGTATTATTATGGCTCAGCAGGTAAAGAATCCACCTGCAGTGCAGGAGACACAAGAGACATGAGTTCAGTCTCTGGGTTGGGAAGATTCCCTGGAGAAGGAAATAACCCACTCCAGTATTCTTGCCTGGAAATCCCATGGACTGAAGAGCCTAGTGGGCCACAATCCAATGAGTTGCAAAAGAGTCAGACACAACTGGGTGACTAAGCACATAGCACAACTATTAACCATTTCCTTTTATTTTAATTATTTTCTTATCTGCCTTTGTTTTCTGAAGGATATATTTTCTTCCTTCTTAACGTTATTGGTTAGTGAAATGCATTTAGAAAATTAAAATTAACAGATACGAACCAAACCAAAAGGGCCTTTCAATTTTGAATTTGGAAAATCTTTGTAACATAAAACTTTAAATTGAAATTGGAGCCCAAGTACCTTCAAAACTGTTTTCTGTTTTGTTTAGGTCAGGGTAGGGAACTCTATCTTCTGAAACAACTAGTTTTAAATAGGTGTGTTTCCCATTGAGTGGAAGTTTGTGTTAGGAAATGGCAATGACTCCAGGATTCTTGCTTGGGAAATCCCATTTACAGAGGAGCCTGGTGGGCTACAGTCCCTAGGTTCGGAAAGAGTCAGACACGACCAAAGTGACTTAGCACACGCACACCACCTGATGTATCCAAATGATCAAATCAGTGTTAAAAAATTACTATGATGATAAAAGAGCTCTTGTGAAAGTCCTTTTCTGTGGATGTATGCTTTCATTTGTCTTTAGAAAATATTTAGGAGTGGAATTGCTGAGTCTTATGGTAGACATAGGCTTCATTTTTAAAGAAATTACCAAACTTTTTTCAAAAGTGATTGTGCCATTTTACACTCCTGCTGTCAACACAGAAGATTTTCAGTCACTTCACATTCTTTCAACACTTGGAACTGTTGTTTTCATTTTAGTAATTTCACTGTTTCTGTAATGATATTTCAATGTGAGTTTTAACATACATTTTTCTACTGATATTGAATACCTTTTCATGTAATCATCAATTTTTTGTCTTCCTCTGAAAGTATATATCCCAGTTCTTGACTATTTCTTTAAGCTTCATATTATTAACAACTTGTAAGGTTTCTTGGTATGTCCCAGAAAAATATGTCAAGTAAATCTTTTGAGAATGTTTTCTCAGTCTTTGGTTTGCCTGTTCATTTTCTTAATTATGTCTTTTGATGAAGCCTCATTTTTAACTTTAATGAAGACTATCACATTTCCTTTCCTTTCATTTATATTTATTCCTATTTGTGATGTGACAAAACAATCCATGACTATGTCATGAATATATTACTCAGTGTCACTATAGAAAAACAGAATTACTGATTTTTTTAAAAAATTAACACATTTGCTTTGAAGAAATAAACTTTGAATGAAAGTTGGAGTGAAGGTGTGAGTCACTCAGTCATGTCTGATCTTTGTGATCCCATGGACTGTAGCCCACCAGGCTCCTCTGTCAATGGAATTCTCCAGGCAAGAATACTAGAGTGGGTAGCTTTTCTCTTTTCCAGGGGATCGTCCCAACCCAGGGATCGAACCTGGGTCTCCTGCATTGCAGACAGATTCTTTTCCGTCTGAGTCACAAGGGAAGCCCAAACTTTGAATAATATCATACCAATGATGAATGGTTAAATCATATTCTTAATTAGCAATACACAAATATTTTTCTTGCTTATACATTAATTTTACACATTATTGTAATGTCAAATGATTACTATCTAAATATTATTTGGTTCAGTTCAGTTCAGTTGCTGAGTTGTGTCCAACTTTCTGTTACACCATGAGCTGCAGCACACCAGGCCTCTCTGTCCATCATCAACTCCCGGAATCCATCCAAACCCATGTCCGTTGAGTTGGGGATGCCATCCAACCATCTCATCCCCTTCTCCTCCTGCCCTCAATCTTTCCTAGCATCAGGGTCTTTTCAAATGAGTCAGCTCTTCACATCAGGTGGCCAAAGTATTGGAGTTTCAGTCTCAGCATCAGTCCTTCCAATGAACACCCAGGACTGATCTTCTTTAGGGTGGACTGGTTAAATCTCCTTGCAGTCCAAGGGATTCTCAAGAGTCTTCTCCAACACCACAGTTCAAAAGCATCAATTCTTCGGTGCTCAGCTTTCTTCACAGTCCAACTCTTAAAACCATACATGACTACTGGAAAAACCATAGCCTTGACTAAATGGACCTTTGTTGGCAAAGTAATGTCTCTGCTATTTAATATGCTGTCTAGGTTGGTCATAACTTTCATTCCAAGGAGTAAGTTCCTTTTAATTTCATGCCTGTAATCACCATCTGCAATGATTTTGGAGCCCCCCAAAATAAATTCTCTCAGCTTCCACTGTTTCGCCATCTATTTCCCATGAAGTGATGGGACCAGATGCCATGATCCTCATTTTCTGAATGTTGAGCTTTAAGCCAACTTTTTCACTCTCCTGTTTACTTTTAGTTCCTCTTCACTTTCTGCCATAAGGGTGGTATCATCTGCATATCTGAGATTATTGACATTTTTCCTGGCAATTTGATTCCAGCTTGTGTTTCTTCCAGTCCAGTGTTTCTTATGATGTACTCTGCATAGAAGTTAAATAAGCAGGGTGACAATATACAGCCTTGACGTACTCCTTTTCCTATTTGGAACCAGTCTGTTGTTCCATGTCCAGTTATAACTGTTGCTTCCTGACCTGCATACAGATTTCTCAAGAGGCAGGTCAGGTGATCTGGTATGCCCGTCTCTTTCAGAATTTTCTACAGTTTATTGTGATCCACACAGTCAAAGGCTTTGGCATAGTCAATAAAGCAGAAATAGATATTTTTCTGGAACTCTCTTGCTTTTTTGATGATCCAGCAGATGTTGGCAATTTGATGTCTGGTTCCTCTGCCTTTTCTAAAACCAGCTTGAACATCTGGAATTTCACAGTTCACATATTGCTGAAGCCTGGTTGGAGAATTTTGAGCATTACTTTACTAGTGTGCACTCATCTCACACACTAGTAAACTAATTATTTGGTAGTTCCTTATAAAGTCTTACTCTGTACAAGCCTAAAGAGTTCTTAACTCCAGAGCTTGATAATCTAAAATTTTGATGAAGAAGTTTCCTTGAAAGGTGTAGTAAATATCTCTTAAGGTTTAGCCAGTCATAAGTAGTATTTCTGTTGCTGCTGCTGTAAAGTCATTCAAATTGTGTCTTAACTCTTTGTGACCCCATGGACTCTTTGTGGCCATAAGTCTCCTCTGTCCATGGGATTTCCCAGGCAAGAATACTGGAGTGAGTTGCCACTTCCTTCTCCAGGGGATCTTCCCAAACCAGGTAATGAGCCCTCGTCTCCTGCTTAGTAGGTGTCTCCTGCTTGGCAGGTGGATTTTTTACCATTTAACCACCTGGGAAGCCCAAAAGTAGCATTATATGTTGATTTAGTGCCTTTACAAAATTATTCTATCTACTCCAACTCTGCTCCAATAATTTTTCCCCAAATTGAAATAAATCTACAGCCATCATCTAGTGTCAGATTTATTGTGAGACATCCATTGAAAGGTACAAATTAAACTTCCAGTGTTTAATTTATATGTGTTTGTTTAGGTGTTGAGGACACGCTTACCCTATAGTACTTTTTTTTTTTTTGCATCTAGTATAAATCAATATTTATACTATTATATTAAATAACAGTCAACCAAATTTCAATGAAACATTGGATTTCATTTTGTTTATATACTCTGGGTCTGCAGAGAACTTATATCCCCAAATTAATCAAGTGATAGTAGATCGATATTTTTTTCACACTTTCTTTCTATAATGCCAGATTTGTCTGTAAATTAGATTTTTTCTTTTCTACATCATCCTAAAGCCAGTTACCAAAATGTTTTTGTGTCAGATTTAAGGCTTAAGCACTTAGATACATATTATTCATAGTTACTTTTACTTTGTCACTATCAAAAATTAACAAAGATGCATTCCTTCTATTTGTTGAGCCACCCTGCCATGTCATGCTATGTCAAAATGTTATCAGAGTCATACGGTAACACAGTTTTTATCCTGAGATTTCTCAACTGCTCTAATGAACGCTCATCCAGAGAGTCTCCCTGCAGAAATAAAAACAGAAAGGAGTGGGAACTCAGCAGAGTTCTGCAGGGACATGGATTCAAAGCCATTGAAAGGCATCATCTCATAGAGCATTGTGAGTCAGGAAGATTCCCCAGGAGAAGAGATAGGTTACCCATGCCAGTATTCTTGAGCTTCTCTGGTGGCTCAGGTGTTAAGGCATCCACCTGCAATGCAGGAGACCTGGGTTCAATCTCTGGGTGAGGAAAATCCCCTGGAGGAGGGCATAGCAACCCACTCCAGTATTCTTGCCTGGATAATCCTCTTGGACAGAGTTGCCTGGTGGGCTACATTCCAAGATGTCACAGAGAGTCGGACACAATTGAGTAACTAAGCATGCGTGCATGGATAGTCAGCTTCCCTCAGCTACTATTTCCCTTGATGGGAGACTGGACCCTGACATTCATATTACTCTATCAAAGTAGCAAAATGTGCTGTTTGCAGAACTGTATACAGGAGCCAGGCCACATCTCATTCATGGGCTTATAAACTGAAAACATGTTTTGGGGTTCTTCAGCAAAGTTCTGGGTACAAGGAAAAGAAACCTTTAAGTGACTAATACCAGCTGGCATTGAATGTGTGTGGCTGACTGGGGGTCCTGGGTAGCTTTTCAAAAATTATCCAAATTAGAGAGACTGATTTTTCTCACACTGAGATAAGAAAAATGTAAGTTACATGACACTTTCATTTCCCTTTATTCATCAGCTTAATCATTTGTTTGTTTGCCTTTTCCCAAGAGATTAGTATAGTGACTCTCCATCCCATTGTGTTCACACAGGGATATAATCTTTTATGTAATTCTCAGTTATTCTCTGATCAAGTTTCTATCATGTCTGCTTCCCTAGCTAAATGGTCTTTGGATGATATGTGATGCTTGGAGGTGGAAATGGGCAAAGACAGGAAATGGAATCAGACTGGGCCACAAGGCTCCAAACACTGTGACCTTAAGCAAAACAGGTAATGAAGTTGTACCTCAATCTTCTTTACAGGGAAATTTACTAGTGAGTGGAGCTACTGATTTAAAAACTCATCACCTAACCCTTCAACAAAGTTAGTATGGGGCAGGGAAAAATAAAGCGATACAAGGGCGTAAGGACAGTAGAGATAGGAGGGTTCTGTGAAAGGCAAAGAGCTTTTTTAATTATCACATTTTCTGTTTCATTTCCCTCAGTCTTCTCTTTTGACAATCCAACTTATTTTAAAATTTTTTCTTAGAATTATATTTATTGCATAAATGCCACTAATTTACTTGCTCAGGATGAGGCTTGAGAGCCCAAACTAATACACTTATTTATCTAAATCAGTGTAACCATCCATAGACCACTGCAAGATTAGGTTTTCATATACCCACCTCAGATATGACTGAGAGTTATTACATCTTTAAGAGAAAACAGTGACAGAAAATGCCTTCTCCTGCAGGAAAAAATTCTTGGCTTGCCATATTTTCTAATTAAATGGTAATCCTGCCAGGATTTCACAGCCTGTATTACTCATACTATGCAGTAGTAAAATCTTGAGTTTGGAGAATGTGGTTTGTCTGGCTTATATTCCAAAGCAGCAGAAATCTAGAAAGGATACTTTGGGACCTCTTACTTGACTGATGTGAGCCACAGACCTTAAGCTGGTCCACCCAATTCAGAAACTGCCAGACTTTTAAGATAGCTTGACGTTTCTGTTCCCTCAATGGAGGCATTCTATTTCAGATTAGAGTGGCAGGGGGACAGTTCTAATTTTCCTTATAAATATGGTATGCTGCTGCTGCTGCTGCTAAATCACCTCAGTCATGGCTGACTTTGTGTGACCCCATAAATGGCAGCCCACAAGGCTACACCATCCCTGGGATTCTCCAGGCAAGAACACTGGAGTGGGTTGCCATTTCCTTCTCCAATGCATAAAAGTGAAAAGTGAAAGTGAAGCCACTCAGTCATGTCTGACTCTTATTCCTCCTTTAATCCAATTCCATAGGCTGAATGTTTATCCCTCCTTTGAATTTCTCAGTTGTGTGTAAGTGGATACTAAATTGTGAACCTTACATTAAAGCAAAAAAAACAAAAACAAAACAACAACAAAAAAAACACACACACAACAAAAGGAACCCTCATTACAGAGGCTGGTAAATAGTTCTTTTATTACTAATTCTAATAACCATCTTGAGTTTCCCTGGTGGCTCAGTGGTAAAGAATCCACCTGCCAAACAAGAGATGCAGGTTCGATCCCTGGATTGGGAAGATTCCCTGGAGAAGGAAATGGCACCCCACTCCAGTATTCTTGCCTGGGAAAACCCATGGACAGAGAAGTCTGGTGGGCTACAGTCCATGGGTGGGTGTTAGTCGCTCAGTCATGTCTGACTCTTTGCAACCTCATGGACTGTAGCATGCTGGTTCCTCTGTCCATTGAATTCTCCAGGCAGGAATACTGGAGTAGGTAGCCATTCCTTCTACAGGGGATCTTGCCAACCCAGAGATCAAATCAGGGTCTCCCACATTGCAGGCAGATTCTTTTACCTTCTGAGCCACTTGAGGGAAGCTCACTCATGGGGTCGCAAGAGAGCTGGACATGACCCTAGTGACTAAAGCACAGCAACAAAATAATGATCTTAGTAAAGGCTCCGAGGGTCCTGTTTCTATGTAGTGACAAACTGGCTCATTTCTTAACTGTGTATACTTTAGTTTCTGTATTTTTAAATTTAACTGAATCCATACTAAAACCATTAGGATCTGCTGTAGTTTTGCCCAGCCTGAGGTTCAGCTGGGACATTGCTTTCATTACCACCAGTAAACTAGTGCAATCATGTGAATCAACTTGTTTGTTATTCTTCTTTCAAGGAATTATTAGTCCTGTGCTGCCTGAAAAAAATCATTGTTTTCTATGTGTGTCTGTTTATTTTGTTCTCTTTTTTTGTTTGTATTTTTAGTTGTTTAGGGTAGAAGGAAAAGATCCAGTTCCTGTTACTGCATTTTGGTTTTTGACTATAAATTTGATGTTGATAGATATTTTAATCTTAGTAACGTTGAGAAGACTCTTCTTATAAAATAATATGAATCATATTCTCTTAGTGAATAAATTTCCTGAAATTAAGATAAGGATCCTCACAAAGTTTTTTCAAAAGTTCCAGGATGTACTATACAGCTATTACTTGGATTAAAAGTTAATATTGTATCTTTTTTATCATTATATATTTATAGTATTTAATTTATACCATTTGCAAATTATTCTACCCAGATGTTGTGAAGGGTTGACTTACAGAATTTGAAGTTTTAAATATTCTTTAACTTTTCTCAAACTAATTCTCTAGAATTGTAAATGCACTACTCTACCATTCTCAGTAGCTAAGTGTCTTCTATAATTAATATAAATTAGGTTATAGAGATATTCCTTAACTTTTACAAAGGAAAGCCTTAATAGAAAAGTGCCTGAAAATGGGCATAAGTAATATCCATGCCTAATATATCATAATCCCTGTGAGTCCATTCATCCTTTGTACCATCTTTTTGGCTGAGAAAAAAAATGTCATGGAAAAAGCAACACTGAAGAGTAAGCTAAAAAACTGGTTTAGAAGGAAGACAAATCTCTCCTGCTGTTGTAGAAGTACCTCTTAATATGATTTTAATTCTGTCTTAAGCTTAAACAGAATTTCCAGTGAAACTAGGTGATTACATTTTAATTATGCCCTGCTTTCAAATAGAGTAGATTGGCAGAACTTCATGCACTTAGTAAGTAGCTGTATCTCCTGAAATATATTTGGTCTAGCCATGGTTATTGGACACATATTCAATGAATATTTCAAAGTAAAGCAGCTGGCTCTGTGGGTAGGTTAATGAAGATCAATGTACCTTCTTTTGCTACTCTTCTCCTGCAGTTCTCACATATGAGAGCAAAATGCCATAATTTCTCATTATAAATAGAGAAAATCTAGATATTGAGAACCAATCCATTTTAAAGGTATGGTTCATTCTTTCCTCCTCTCAGACTGATTATCAGACATGTGACTTACAAAAGCATCTTATATTGTGATTGTTTATATTAAACTGAAGGGCAAAGGGGTTAAAACATATGCATGTCTACTTGCTAGCCACTCTGTCAAGAAACACTTCATATTAGAGAATGTTTATGCAAAATAATATGATTTTTGTTGTTATTTTTGAGTGTCAGTGACCTGTGTTATTTCTCTTCTCATGGTGGATAGTCAAAATCTGATTTTCTTGCAATCAAAATAACTAACCATGTTGGTAAATGAATAAATGAAGTGTTAGAAGTGAGATGAAGTCTTAAGTAAAATCTATTTTAATCAAAATTGATATAAACTGTTGACTGAGTTCAATCAAGTAAACTTTTAAACTTGGGAATATAGCTAATCAATAAATACACAAATATGCTTTAATACAATAGTAAAGATGGGGAAAATATTTGGCATGAAAAAATTAAAAGAACTTGTCAGAATAAGGTTTAACTTGATTCTCAAAGAAAGTATGCCTGGAATTTTAAATATAAACAGAAATTATCAATGAAGCAAAAATTGCTCTTAGTTTTAAATTTATTTTCAAACTAATAATTGACCTTAAATATATAAACTGAGTAACTTGTTCATATTCATAGGTCAACAATATTTTTACCTATTCTAAAATAGCATTTAAAAAATATATTCTGTGGTATATCAGTTCTAAGAGACACAGGTGTTTATGATTGTTAAGAAAAGGGTGAAGATTTCATATTGAAAAGACTTGGAAATTGCTAGATTAAAAGCATTTCTTTTTAAAAAAACTAATTTATTTTTTATTGAAGGATAATTGCTTTATAGAATTTTGCTGCTTTCTGTCAAACCTCAAAATGAATCAGCCATAGGTATACATATATCCCCTCCCTTCTGAAGCTCCCTCCCCGCTCCCTCCCCATCCCACCCCTCTAGTTTACATAGCCCCTGTTTGAGTTTCCTGAGCCACACAGCAAATTCCTATTGGCTATCTATTTTACATATGGTAATATAAGTTTCTATGTTATTCTTTTCATACATTTCACCCTCTCCTCCCCTCTCCCCATGTCCATAAGTCTATTCTCTATGTCTTTCTCCACTGTTGCCCTGTAAGTAAATTCTTCAGTACCGTATTTCTAGTTCTGCACATATGTTTTAGAATACGGTATTTGTCTTTCTCTTTCTGGCTCACTTCACTCTGTATAATAAGTTCTGGGTTCATCCACCTCATTAGAATGAACTCAAATGTGTTCCTTTTTATGGCTGAGTAAAATATTCCATCGTGTATACATACCACAACTTCTTTATCCATTCATCTTTCGATGGACATCTAGGTTGCTTCCATGTTCTAGCTATTGTAAGTAGTGCTGCAATGAACAATGGGATATATGTGCCTCTTTCCATTTTGGTTTCCTCAGGGTATATGCCTTGGAGTGGGATTGTTGGGTCATATGTTGGTTTTATTCCTAGTTTTTCTATCAATTTACATTGCAAGAGTATTCCCTTTTCTACACACCCTTTCCAGCATTCTTGTTTGTAGACATTTTGATGAGGGCCATGCAGCCATGAAATTAAAAGATGCTTACTCCTTGGAAGGAAAGTTATAACCTACCTAGACAGTATATTGAAAAGCAGAGACATTACTTTGCCAACAAAGGTCTGTCTAGTCAAGGCTATGGTTTTTCCAGTAGTCATGTATGGATATGAGAGTTGGACTGTGAAGAAAGCTGAGTGCCAAAGAATTGATGTTTTTGAACTGTGGTGTTGGAGAAGACTCTTGAGAGTCTCTTGGACTACAAGGAGATCCAACCAGTCCTTCCTAAAGGAGATCAGTTCTGGTGTTACCTGGAGGGACTGACGCTGAAGCTGAAGCTCCAATACTTTGGCCACCTCATGCAAAGTGTTGACTCATTAGAAAAGACTCTGATGCTGGGAGGGATTGAGGGCAGGAGAAGAAGGGGATGACAGAGGATGAGATGGCTGGATGGCATCACCAACCCGGTGGATGTGAGTTTGAGTGAACTCCAGGAGTTGGTGATGGACAGGGAGTCCTGGTGTGCTGTGACTCATGGCATCTCAAAGAGTTGGACATGACTGAGTGACTGAACTGAACTGAACTGATGGTGTTAGGAAGTGTTCTAATTTCATTCTTTTACATGTAGCTGTCCAGTTTTCCCAGCACAATTTATT
Source organism: Aepyceros melampus (assembly GCA_006408695.1). NCBI lineage: Eukaryota > Metazoa > Chordata > Mammalia > Artiodactyla > Bovidae > Aepyceros > Aepyceros melampus. The sequence goes on from SJXQ01001083.1 coordinate 86,131, forward strand.
GAAGATGCTTTCTTTGCCCCACTGTATATTCTTGCCTCCTATGTCAAAAATAAGGTACCCGTAGGTTCATGGGTTTATTCCAGGGCTTTCCATCTTGTTCCATTAGTCTATATTTCTGTGTTTTTTTTTTTTTTTGTGGCAATATCATACTGTCTTGATGACTGTAGCTTTGTAGTATAACCTGAAGTCAGGAAGATTGATTCCTCCAGCTCCATTCTTCTTTCTCAAAACCGCTTTGGCTATTGGGGTCTTTTGTGTTTCCATATGAATTGTGAAATTTTTGGTTCTAGTTCTGTGAAAAATGCCATTGGTAATTTGATAGGGGTTGCATTAAATCTGTAGATTGCATTTGGTAGTATATCATTTTCAAAATATTGATTCTTCCTACCCAGGAACATGGACTATCTCTCCATCTGTTTATGTCATCTTTGATTTCTTTCATCAGTGTCTTATAATTTTCTGTGTACAGTTCTTTTGTCTCCTTATGTAAGTTTATTCCCAGATATTTAATTCTTTTCATTGCAATGGTGAATGGGATTGATTCCTTAATTGCTCTTTCTGATTTTTCATTGTTAGTATATAGAAATGCAAGAAAGGCATTTCTTTGTAAGTATATTTAAGTTTCTATTATAATCAAGGTGTATGTCTAAGTAGGGACATTGAGTGTGCATCTTTCTCAAACTGAATTTGTTCCAGAATGCATTTGGGGGAAGAATACCTTGTAGCTTCGCTTCCATGTAATACTAGTTTAAAAAATATTGTTCAGAACCTTTTGAGAAAAAAAAACCTTTTCAGCTTGATCGAAATATTCTTAAATGAGAAACTAAAGTGACTTATGTGTATGACCTCATAACTACTCTTGCATTAGCAAGAGGCCCTGGATAAAATTTTTATTAAATACCTTCATTTCTTCAGTGTATTTTATATCTGAGAAAACTGACCCTAAACAAGTTACAAATAGTGCCTTATTTCATGGACATTTCTTGTAAACTTTATTGGCAGAGTATGAAACTAATGTTTAATCAAAAAATAATGCTTAACATTGATACAATCACTGATACGAAGCTGTCAGTCTCCTATTTCCACCAGTGTCACCACTGTTGGTCCTGGGAGACCTCATAACTACTCTTGCATTAGCAAGAGGCCCTGGATAAAATTTTTATTAAATACCTTCATTTCTTCAGTGTATTTTATATCTGAGAAAACTGACCCTAAACAAGTTACAAATAGTGCCTTATTTCATGGACATTTCTTGTAAACTTTATTGGCAGAGTATGAAACTAATGTTTAATCAAAAAATAATGCTTAACATTGATACAATCACTGATACGAAGCTGTCAGTCTCCTATTTCCACCAGTGTCACCACTGTTGGTCCTGGGAGAGTCACTGCCTTGCTGAGAAGGGGAGAGGAATGTGAGAAGTTTCTCGTTCTTGATGCCGCAAGAAATTGCTTTTTCTAATGCTTTTGATGAAATCTGATCTCTTTCCCACTTTGCAGAAATCTGAAAGTTACTCTGTAATTATCAACAGTCAGAGTTTTATAGAGTTATCCTTCCTTTTCCTTACAAAGCAGGGATTAACTTTACAATTCTTCTACTTTTAGAAAAGAAAAACTTATTTTCCCTTTTTTTCTTCTCTGTAGTTTTTTTCTTTAGTGACCTGAAATCACTTCTGAGTCTCTCACATGCTCTCTCCCAGTCAGCTTTCTAATCTTGACAGCCTGTGGTTATTGCCCTTATTTATGAAAATCCCTCTAGATGGATAGAGTATACACACTCAAACAAGAAGAGACCAGAGGAGCATATAAGTGGGAGCTGCAATCTCACGTGCAGGACTCATAGAGTAAATCTAGTAGTCCAGTATTTATCATGTTTCAAAACGGAAACTCAGTGGTCTGGCCAGAAGCAACCATGGAGTCCAGACATTTCTCTCCAGATACCATAACTCCCACAGTCTACAACTGCTTTATATATTTTATGATTCTTAAGGTGTGATTTACTTTCCTTCTAAATCTCAGTGTGCATCGTAACATGACATATTAAAATTTATAACAATACTAATGCTTGCATAGAATATTGGCCAAAATACTTGCTCTATCATTGTATTGTGCTTATTTAGAATCTACAGAATTCAAGGGATAAAAAGAAAAAAAGACCTCTTCAAATCAAAGTTTGTCAGTTTTTAAGTCAGATAATTATGAGAATACCAAATTGTCCTTGTAGTTCAACCTGTGGTAAATTGAATTCAAGGATGATAATAATTTTGTGCATAGAAGGCTGCCTCTTGGAAATAAACATCTTTTTGAAGCATCTGCAGTCTGTCATTTGAGAAAGACGGCCTTTTCACTTTGCCTCTAGTCCTTGCATATCAATCTCAAGGCATTGCCAGACTTTTTTATTCTGAGTGATACTTGGCTCTAGATCCAAGAAAATACAATAATAATAATAATAAATAGTACTGAAGAACTCATTTAGTTCAATTCATTCTACTTAAATCTTTAGAAGATTGAAGAGTCGGGGAGGCGAGTATGAAAAAGAGTCTAGTAAAATGAATGGTTTTTTATTTCTTGCCTTGATTTGCAAGGTAATATTTTGACAGCTGGTCATTGATAAATAAAAGGACAGAAATAAGTTTTGAAACTGTGCATCAGCACCGAGAGAAATAAGAAAGCATCACAAACTAGATAAATTGTCACTGACTTGATTCAGAGAGCATTGAACTTTAAACACAAATCTTTAACACATATTGTTTATTTTCAGCACACAGGGCTCTTAGATGAAATTATGATTTTTGTCTTTCCTTTGGTGGCAAAGATCATTTTATTTTCATGGGGAGAGCAAAAAATTAGCAAAAGAGGTAGACATCTCTCAGTTTCATAAGGCTCAACTTTATATGAGGATGATATTTTCTCCAGATTTCCAGAACAATCCTAAACAAAGAAAACCTGAGACAGCCACTTGATTTATTGTTCAAAAAAACTGGGTCACTGGTAATAAGTAATCCTCATATATATTTCTTCAGAAAATAATATTTTTTTTAACGAGAAGCACACTCACTTAAAAACATATTCTCACAAACGCAGCTTAGACAGTTGCCATGTAACAACAGTGAGCTCTTCTGTGTGTCCTCTGCAGTGGTCCCCCCCACCCCCAGGACTGGAGCTCTATAAATGAAAACAATTACATTATAGAGCAAGATCTTTTGTTATCATCAGTTACCTTCTGTGTGTGTTCAGTTTCTTTCTCTAATATTGTTATTGATATTTATATTATCAATAAGTTAATATACTAATCAACTTATTGATATTTTATCACCAAAATATTGATAAAATTTTTATAATTAATAAGTAAGTAAGTAAATAAAGTCACTCAGTTGTGTCCGACTCTTTGTGACCCCATGGACTGCAGCCCACCAGGCTCCTCAGTCCATGAGATTCTCCAAGCAAGAATACTGGAGTGGGTTGCCATTTCCTGCTCCAGGGATCTTCCCGACCCAGGGATCGAACCCGGGTCTCCCGCATTGGAGGCAGACGCTTTAACCTCTGAGCCACCAGGGAAGTGCTTTATAATTAATAATGATAATCACATACAATATTAATGGTATTGAATACCAATAAGTTAATGCTTGTAGTATCCCAAGCACCATACTGGCTGTATTTGATGTCTAACCCTCAAAATGACCATTATTAAATATATATTATTTCCCTTTCTTGTATTTGGAAACTGAGAATTAGGCTGGTTTACTTGCCCAAGGTCACTTAGCTTGTAAGTTGCTACATGGAATTTAAATGCAGTTTTGTTTGATTCTTAGCCATCATGCTATGTTATCTTGTTTTTCTTCCCTTTAAAATTTCTATATATATTTTAAAATTTTTATCTTTTACTTTTCTTTTATAACTTGAGTTTAGTTACTTAGTCATGTCTGACTCTTTGCGACCCCATGGACTGCAGCATGCAAGGCTTTCCTGTCCATCACCAATTCTCGGAGCTTGTCCAAACTCATGTCCATCAAGTTGGTGAGTTTTATAACTTAGGAAAGATGAATATATTTGATAATTTATAATACATTTTGTTAATAGAAGGAAGAAAGTTGAATCTGGGCTTAAGAGATAATTAAAATAGGGAATAGAGATTCTGCCCAAAGTAGAAATCATACAGAAAGATAAAATTTTACAGAAAAGAAAAGCTAGAGACATGTCAGAAACTTCTAGAGTGTTTTTAAAAGCACAATTTTGTAGAATACTGTTTAAAACACTTTTTATTCATTCTTTTCATACTAACTTTATTCACTCATTTTGTGCTCATAATATGGAAAACATTATGATGGATATTTAAAGGGAAACAAAAAAGCTTGAGATATTCCTGTCCTCAAATAATACATTTCTATAGGAGGGTGAAATAAGACAAGACAGAAGTCATAAAGTAATCAGTATTCTTAGAAACTATAAGTGCCTTAGACCAGAAGCAGAGAGGTTGAGTCATCATAAAAACAGCAAGTTATTAATTTGACCATATTTGTTTAAAACACTTTTTATTCATTCTTTTCATACTAACTTTATTCACTCATTTTGTGCTCATAATATGGAAAACATTATGATGGATATTTAAAGGGAAACAAAAAAGCTTGAGATATTCCTGTCCTCAAGTAATACATTTCTATAGGAGGGTGAAATAAGACAAGACAGAAGTCATAAAGTAATCAGTATTCTTAGAAACTATAAGTGCCTTAGACCAGAAGCAGAGAGGTTGAGTCATCATAAAAACAGCAAGTTATTACATTTGACCATATATTTCTCCTACTTCTTCCACTGAAGTGAGGATTGAAGAAATAATTTGCAAGAATAAAATATTTTCACTTACCACCTGTAGACAGTCTGCAATATAGGAATGATGTAAGTAATACAGGATAGATAAACATACAAATAGAAAATATTGAATAAAATAAACATTTATACAACTCATTAGTATAATTGACTTTAGATACCCTAGGCTTTATATTTTTATATATATCTATAGGAAACCTATTTCCCCTATCATAAAAGGCAAAATAAATGTTTTCCTTTACCAATCACTCTTGTGACTAAATATAGCATTGCCAAGGTCTGAAGGAAATAGTGGTAAAATTATTATGAGCAAAGATAGGGACTTGAGAGATATTATCTGTATGAGGCCAAATAAAACCCAGAGGTAAAGTCCAGTGAATATAAAGGAATTTACTATTTGTTTGCCCACTTTTTTACCCATAACACGGTTGCCAAGCACCATAGTCACTCTATTTTTTTTTTTGCCACTCAAATGAAGTCTGTTTCCTTGCAGAACACTTGTGTTCACTACTTGATTCTCATTCTCTTCAATAATAACCACCATCATCCTCAAGTGCAAGGCTAGAGATCAAATGAATTGAAATGGAAAGAAAATACCATGTCTTAAATAGTTATATGCTTCCTCTCAGCCTTGCTAAAAGGATTTCTTTTCAAAAGAGAAAAAAAATTATTTTTTATAATGCTTAGATATGAGTCATACTTCACAGCTGATGGTAATTTCCAAAATCTCACAAGCAGAAATTAAAATGTCTTAAATATTCTTAAACCTCTCTCCCTGCATTGCACCTTTCAGGATGTAACCCTCCTTGAATATTAAATTCTGCTGTGGCAATGATGATGTTCATCTA
>SJXQ01001084.1:5573-16478 GCA_006408695.1 Aepyceros melampus
CTAGATAGCATATTCAAAAGCAGAGATATTACTCTGCGAACTAAGGTCCATCTAGTCAAGGCTATGGTTTTTCCTGTGGTCATATATGGATGTGAGAGTTGGACTGTGAAGAAGGCTGAGCACTGAAGAATTGATGCTTTTGAACTGTGGTGTTGGAGAAGACTCTTGAGAGTCCCTTGGACTGAAAGGAGATCCACCCAGTCCATTCTGAAGGAGAATAGCCCTGGGATTCCTTTGGAAGGAATGATGCTAAAGCTGAGATTCCAGGACTTTGGCCATCTCATGGGAAGAGTTGACTCATTGGAAAAGACTCTGATGCTGGAAGGGATTGGGAGGAGGAGGAGAAGTGGACGACAGAGGATGAGATGGCTAGATGGCATCACAGACTTGATGGATGTGAGTCTGAGTGAACTCCGGGAGTTGGTGATGGACAGGGAGGCCTGGCGTGCTGTGATTCATGGGGTCACAAAGAGTTGGTCACGACTGAGGGACTGAACTGAAATGAAGGTTGGTCATAACTTCCTTCCACGGAATAAGCATCTTTTAATATCATCATCTGCAGTGATTTTGGAGTCAGAAACATACAGTTAGCCACTGTTTCCTCATTTATTTGTCATGAAGTGATGGCACCGGGTGCCATGATCTTAGTTTTCTGAATGTTGAGCTTTAAACAACTTTTTCACTCTCCTCTTTCACTTTCATCCAGAGGCTCTTTAGTTTTTCTTCACTTTCTGCCATAAGGGTGATGTTATCTGCGTATCTGAGTCTATTGGTATTTCTACCAGCAATCTTGACTCCAGCTTGTGCTTTCTCTAGCCCAGCATTTCTCATGATGTCCTCTGCATATAAGTTAAATAAGCAGGGTGACAATATACAGCCTTGATGTACTCCTTTTCCTATTTGGGACCAGTCTGTTGTTCCATGTTCATTTCATTATATAAATTGCTCCAATCATAATAAACTTAATTGTATTCTTTTTAAACCCAATTTTACATGCATGTGAAACTAGATATCTATATAAACAGACATACACCTACTTATCAGGCTGGATATATATGTTTAGTGTATCCATGTTCCTGCTAGAGTGATATTTAATATATTTAGTCATATATGTTCTAAAGATGGATGTTAAAGCTTTGCATCCAAATTTATCTTCTTTTGGTCATGAACAATTTTTATAACATTCATTTATGCCAAAAAGCTAACCAGCTACAATCACTTTTTAGTGTAGTACTGGATAAAATCAACCTATGTTAGAAGCAGAAATAAAAAAAGACATCAGTGTGTATTCAATGAAGTATATTCTATTTATGAAGAAGATCATAATTGAATCAATAGCTTGTGGAATCTGTCCTCCTTTAAATGTTTTTTAATATAATTTACATTTTTTTGTTATTGAAAAAAGTATCTACTGTCATGAGAAAAGCGACCACATATAACTTTCAGCTTGGCATATGTACATAGTCCACAGACATCGTTTCATTGTGCCTCTACACAGTGTTGTGAGGCAAGAAGCTCAGAGAGTATTGGGGGCATTTTTAAGGTGCATTGAAATTCACTGAAGTTCTAACCTAAGAACATATGCTGACGTTAAACCGGGTTGGACCCGGAATTAATTTTTATGTAATTGTTCAATGATCCTTCCTTTTCTTCAGTTCTTAAAAAGAAAGATGAAAAGTGGAAACAACAAAATAGTTCTTTTCTGGATTGTTACAGGTGACAAGAACTAATTAATTATATATTTTTTTCTCTCTCCGTTTTAATCTGACCTCCTGAATGGTTTCTCATTCTGTACACATCCATCTCAATTTCACTCATTTTGTTACTGTAACAAGATTACTGTAACGTCCTCCTAACTAGACCCTGATGGTGCTCCCCACATCTATTTTTAATCTATACAAATTTCAGAAAGTTTATTTTTTTTTTTTAGTGTCAATCTAATAGATGTTCCTTGGTGCTGTTAAGAAAAATCCAACTGCTCCTTAAGTTTTTGAAAAGTTATCTGATTTATTACTTTCATTTCCACTTGGATTTTATTTTATTTTTATTTTTGCTTAATTTATCTGACTAGGACTTCTAATACTATGCTGAGAGGTGAGAATGTGCCTCTTTGTCTTGATCCTGGTTTTAAAGATACGTTTTCAATTTTCCACCACTGAATTTGATTTTAGCTGTGATTTTGTCAAAAGTAGCCCATTACCTGAGATACATTTTTCTGTGCCTGTTTTGCTGAGAGTTGATTTTTTGAAAACATGAATGGGTTTTGAATGTTGTCATCTTTTTTTTTTTTCCTATTGAGAAGATCATGTGATTTTTATTTTGTTGATATGGTGAACCACATTGGTTGATTTATGAATGTTGAACTATCTTCACATTTCTGAAATAAACCCCAATTTATCATGGCACACAATCTTTTCAATGTTCTGTTTGATCCTTTAAATACATACAGTTTGCTAATATTTAATATATGCAGCTTGCTAATATATTCTCATCTTGATCCTTTTAATACATGCATTTTGCTAATATATATGAGAATTGTCATTATATTGTCCTGTAATATTCTCTTTGTGTATTGTCTTTGATTTTGTTATCAGGGTAATGTTGGCCTTGTAAAATAAGTTAGGAAGCATTTCCTCCTCTTAATTTTTTTGGAAGAGTTTGAGAAGTATAGATAAATCCTTGAATTATTGATATAATTCTCCTATGAAGGTCATTTAGCTTTTGTTGTGGAAGTTTTTTATTACTCTTCTTTTAATACTCTTATGGATGTTTAGCTTATTCAGATTTTCCGCTTCTTCATGATTCAGTCTTGGAAAGCTGTATGATTCTAAGAATTAATCCGTTTCTCTTAAACTGTCCACTTAAATGGCATCCATCTGTTCATAATATTCTCTTACATTCTTTTGTATCTCTGCAGTATCCATTGCTACTTCCCCTCTTTGTTTTTTAATATTTTATTTATCAGAGCCTTCTCCCATGTTGTCTTTGTAGGCCTAACTGAATATTTGTCATTTTTCTTATTTTCAAATAAATAGAACATAGTTTTATTAATATATTTGTCTTTTTAGTGGCTGCTTCATTTATTTACACTCTGATCTTAAATATTTTCTTCCTTCTACTGATTTCAGGCTTTTCTTGTTCTTTCTTTTATTGATTTATTTTAATTAGAGGATAATTCATTTACAATATTATGATGATTTTTGCCATAGATTGACATGAACTATCCATGGATAAGCATGTGTCCCCCCATTCTGAATCCCCCCAGCCACCTCACTTCTCACCCCATCCTTCTGGGCTGTCCCAGAGCACAGGCCCTGATTCATGAATCAAAACTTGCACTTGATATCTATTTTTCATATGGTAGTAGGTCTCTAGAATTCTCCAGGGAATAATACTGAACTGGGTAGTCATTCCCTTCTCCAAGGGATCTTCCAAAACTAGGAATTGAACCCTGGTCTCCTACATTACAGGCAGATTTTTTTACCATCTGTGTCACCAGGGAAGACCAATATACATATTTCAATGCTATTCTTTCAACTCATTCCCTCCTTCCTTTCACCCACAGAGTGAAAAAAGTCTGTTCTTTATATCTACGTCTCTTTTGCTATCTTGCATATAGGATCATAGTTACTATCTTTCTAAATTCCTTACATATGCATTAATATACAATATTTATGTTTCTCTTTCTGAATTACTTCACTCTATATAATACACTCCATAGTCATCTCCCTCATTAGAACTGATTCAATGTGTTCCTTTTATAGCTAATATTCCACTGGGTATACGTACCAAAACTCCCTTTTCTATTCATCTGCTGATGGATATCTAGATTTCTTCCATGTCCTAGCTACTGAAAATAATGTAGAGATGAATACTGAGGTACATGTGTCTCTTTAAATTATGGTTTCCCCGGGGTGTATGCCCAGCAGTGGGATTACTGGGTCATATGGCAGTTCTATTCCCATTTTTTTAAGGAATCTCCACACTGTTCTCCAAAGTGGCTGTGTCAGTTTTCATTCCCATCAACACTGTAAGAGGGTTCCATTTTCTCCTCACCCTCCCTGGCATTTATTGTTGTAGACTTTTTGATGATTGCCATTCTGACCTGCATGAAATTATACCTCATTGTGGTTTTGATTTGCATTTCTCTAATTATGAATGACATGGAGCATCATTTCATGTGTATTAATTATCTGTATGTCTTCTTTGGAGAAAAGTCTGTTTAGTTCTTTTGGCCCCTTTTTTATTGGGTTGCTCATTTTTTTGGTATTGAACTACATGAGCTGCTTGTATATTTTGGAAATTAAATGTTTGTCAGTTGTTACATTTGTTATTTTCTCCCACTATTAAAACTATATTTTTACCTTGTATATAGTTTCCTTTCATGTGAAAAATATTTTAAGTTTAAATATGTCCCATTTGTTTATTTTTGCTCCTATTTTCATTACTCTCGGAGGTGGGTCAAGAGGACCTTGCTGTGATTTATGTCACAGAGTGTTCTATGTTTTCATCCAAGAGTTTTATAGTTTCTGGTCTTACATTTAGATTTTTAATCAATTTGAGTTTATTTTTCTCTATGGCATTAGAAAGCGTTCTAGTGGCATTATTTTACACACGATTGACCAGTTTTCCCAGCACCAGTTTTTAAAGAGACTGTCTTTTCTTTATTGTTTATTTTTGCTTCCTTTGTAAAAAATAAGGTTTCTGTAGGTGGGTGGATTTATCTCTGGACTTTCCATTTTGTTCCACTGATCTATATTTCTGTCTTTGGCCAGTATCATACATACTGCCTTGGTGACTATAGCTTTGTAGTATAATCTAAAGTCAGGAAGGTTGATTCCTTCAATTTCATTCTTTCTCAAGATTGTTTTGGCTATTTAAGGATTTTTTCTTTTGCTACAAAATGTGAAATTATTTGTTATAGCTCTATGAAAAATGCCATTGGTCTCTTGATAGGGATTGCATCAAATTCAGAGATTGCTTAGCATACTATAAACATTTTCACTATATTGATTCTTCCAATCCACAGACATGGTATGTTTTTCGATTTCCTTGTGTCATATTTGATTTTTATTTTACCAGTGTTTTATAGTTTTCTATATGCAGCTTTTTTGTTTCTTTATTCCAGGGATGCAAGGATTCTTCAGGATTTGAAAATCAATCAATGTAATATCCTATATTAACAAACTGAAAGATCAAAACCATATGATTATTTCAATGGATGCAAAGAAAGCCTCTGGTAAAATTCAGCAAAGATTTATGATTAAAAAAAAAAAACTCTCCAGAAAGTAGGCAAAGAAGAAACATACTTCAAAATAATAAAAGCCATAAGAATCAGAGAAGAAAAATAATTAAAAAGAATCCAGATTGGAATAGAAGAAGTAAAACTCTCACTATTTGCAGATGATATGATCCTCTACATAGAAAGGATATATGATTTAATTCCAGTTGAGCTTTTTCAAAGCCTAAAAGATGGTGCTGTTAAAGTGCTGCATTCAATATACCAAGAAACTTGGAAAACTCAACAATGGCCACAGTACTGGATAAAGTCAGTCTTCATTCCAATCTCAAAGAAAAGCAATGCCAAAGAATGTTCAAGCTACTGCATAATTGCACTTATCTGACACGCTAGCAAAATAATGCTCAACAATTATCCAAGTCAGGCTTCAACAGTACATGAATGATGGACTTCCAGAAGTTCAACCTAGATTTATAAAAGCCAGAGGAACCAGAGATCAAGTTGCCAACATCCACTGGATCATTGAAAAAGCAAGCGAGTTCCAGAAAACCATTACTTCTGCCTTATTGACTACTCCAAAGCTTTTGACTGTGTGGGTCACAACAAACTGGACAATTCTTCAAGAGATGGAAAAATCAGACCACCTGACCTGCCTCTTGAGAAATCTGCATCCAGTTCAAGAAACAACAGTTAGAACTGGACATAGAATACGAGATTGATTCCAAATCGGGAAAACAGTATATCAAGGCTGTATGTTGTCACTCTGCATATTTAACTTATATGCAGAGTACATCATGCAAAATGACAGTATGGATGAAGCACAAACTGGAATTGAGATTCCTTGGAGAAATATAAATAACCTCAAATATGCAGATAACACCACCCTCATGGCAGAAAGTGAAGAAGAACTAAGGAACCTCTTGATGAATGTGAAACAGGAGAGTTAAAATGTTTGCTTAAAACTCACCATCAAGAAAATTAAGATCATGGTATCCAGTCCCATCACTTCGTGGTAAATAAATGGGGAAACAATGGAAACAGTGAGAGACTTTATTTTTTTGTGGGGCTCCAAAATTATTGCAGATGGTGATGGCAGTCATGAAATTAAGGCATTTGCTCCTTGGAGGAAGAGCTATGTCCAATCTAGACAGAATGATAAAAAATTAAGTACATTACTTTGCCAAAAAGGCCCATCTAGACAAAGCAATGGTTTTACCAGTAGTCATGTGTGGGTGTGACAGTTGGACTATAAAGAAAGCTGAGTGCTGAAGAGTTGATGGTTTTGAACTCTGGTGTTGAAGAAGACTCTTTAGAGTCCCTTGGACTGCAAGGAGACCCAACCAGTCCTTCCTAAAGGAAATCAGTCCTGAATATTCATTGGAAGGACTGATGCTGAAGCTGAAACTACAATACTTTGGCTACCTGATGTGAAGAAATGACTTATTGGAGAAGACCCTGATGCTAGGTAAGATTGAAGCTGTGAGGAGAAGGGGAGGACAGAGGATGAGATAGTTGGATGGTATTACCAACTTGATTGACATGAGTTTGAATAAGCTCTGGGAGTTAGTGATAGACGGAAAGCCTGGCATGCTGGAGTCCCTGAGGTTGCAAAGAGTCAAATATGGCTAAGCCACTGAACTGATGTTCTTTTTGGAGAGGGTTTTTTTGGTTGTTTGTTTGTTTTAATCATAAATTGGCTTTTAATTATGTCAATTTTTCTATATTTATGGAGATTACTTTATGATTTTTATCATTCAATTTGTTAATATGTTGTATAACATTGATTGATTTGGGAATTTTTAAAATGTATTTAATTTAATTGGAGGCTAATTATTTTACAATATTGTAGTGGTTTTTGTCATACATTGACATGAATCAGCCATGGGTGTACATGTGTCCCTCATCCTGAATCCCCCTCCTACCTCCCTCCCCATCCCATCCCTCTGGGTCATCCCAGTGGACCAGCCCTGAGTACCCTGTTGAAGAATCCTTGCATTCCTGAAATAAAGCCCACTCGGTCATGATGTATGATCTTTTTAACAGGCTCTTGGATTCTATTTGGTAGAATTTTATTTGAGAACTTTATCATCTATGTTCATCTGTGATGTTGACCTGTAGTTTTCTTCTTTTGTGGCTTCTTTGTCTGGTTTTCAAGTCAGAGTGTTGGTGGCCTCGTAGAATGAATTTGGAAGTTTAACATCCTCTGCAATTTTCTGGAAGAGATTGAGTAGGATAGGTATCAGCTCTCTCTACATTTTTGGTAGAATTTGCCTGTGAAGCTATCTGGTCATGGACTTTCGCTTGTTGTAAGATTTTTTATTACAGTTTCTATTTCCAAGCCTGTGGTTGCTCTGTTCATATATATATATATTTTTTTTTTTTTTCCTGGTTCAGTTTTCAAAGTTTATATTTTTCTATGAATATGTCCATATTTACGAATTTGTCCTTCTTATTGGAATACAGTTGCTTATAGCCCGCTCTTGTGATCTATTTTATTTCTATGTTATCTGTTCTGATTTCTCCATTTTCAATTCTAATTTCAATGATTTCATCATTTTTTTTTTTTCTTTATGAGTCTGGCTATGGTTTATCTATTTGTTTATCTTCTCAAAGAACCAGATTTTAGTGTTGTTGATCTTTCCTGTAGTCTCCTTCTTCTTCTTTTTCTTCTTTTTTTTTTCCTTTTCTTGTTGTTTGTTTGTTTGTTTTGTTTCTTTTCATATATTTATGCTGAGCTTTATGACTTCTTTCCTTCTACTAACTTTGCTTTTCTTATTGTTATCGTTCTTCTTTCTCTAGTTATTTTAGATGGAAACCTAGGTTGTTTGATGTTTCTCTTCTTTCCTGAAGTAGACTTGTATTGCTGTGAACAAATCCCTCTTAGCACTGATTTTCTGAATCCCATAAGTTTTGGGTTGTCATGTTTCCATTGTCATCTGTTTCCATGTATATTTAGATTTCCTTTTTGATTCCTCACATGATTTCTTGCATGATATTGGTTATTCAGAGGCATGTTGTTTAGCCACCATTTGTTTGTGTTTTATATAGTTTTTTTTTCTTTTTTTCTGTAGTTGATATTTAATCGTGCTGCATTGTTAACAGAAAAGATGTTTGACATGATTTCAGTTTTTAAAATTTATCAAAGCTAGATTTGTGGCCCAGGATGTGATCTATCCTAAAGAATGCTCTGTGTGCACTTGAGAAAAAGGTGAAATCCTTGGTTTTTGTATGATATGCCTTCTAGCTATCCATTAGGTCTAACTGATCTAGTGTGTCATTTAAAGCTTGTGTTTCCTATTTAATTCTGTTTGGATTATCCATCCATAGGTGTGAGTGGGGTATTAAAGTTCACCACTATTATTGTGTTACTGTTAATTTCCCCTTTCATACTTGTTAGCATTTGCCTTATGTATTGAGGTGCTCCTACATTGGGTGCATATGTATTTAAAAGTGTAGTATCTTCTTCTTGAGTTGAATGCCTGATAATAATTTACTGTCTTTCTCTGTCTCTTATCACAGTCTTTATTTCAAAGTCTATTTTGACTGATATGAGTATTGTTACTGCTACTTTCTTTTGATCTCCTTTTGCATGAAATATCCTTTTCCACCCCTCCACTTTAGTCTGTATATGTCCCTATGTTTGAGAGTCTCTTGTAGACAGCATTTGTACGTTTTTTTTTCCTTTCTTTCTTTCTTTTTCTTTTTATTTTTATCCACTTGTCCATTTTTTTTTTTTTTTGTCTTTTGTTTGGAGCATTTAGCCTATTTACATTTAATGTAATTATTGATAAGTATGATCCTGTTACCATTTGTTTTTTGTTTGGGGCTTGTTTTTATAAACTTTTTTGTGTGTTTATCTAGAGAAAATCTCTTTTAATTTGTGGAAGAACTGGTGTGGTGGTGCTGAATTCTCTCAACTTTTGTTTATCTGTAAAGTTTTTTATTTCTCTTTCCAATCTGAATAAAGTCCTTTCTGGATAGAGTAATCTTAGCTGTAGTTTTTTCTCTTTCATCAGTTTAAATATGTCCTTCTATTCTCTCTGGCCTGAAGAGTTTCTATTGAAAGATCAGCCATTATCCTTACAAAGATTCTGTTGTAAGCTATTTGTTTCTTTTCCCTTGTTACTTTTAATATTTTCTCTTTGTATTTAATTTTTGTTAGTTTAATTACTATGAATCTTGGTGTATTTCATCTTGCATTTATCCTATTTGGAACTCTCTGAGTTTCCTGAAATTGGGTAGCTATTTCCTTCTGCCTTTTAGGGAAATTTTCAACTATTATCTCCTCAAGTTTTATCTTATGTTCTTTCCTTTTGGCTTCTTCTTCTGGGACACCTATAATTCAAATGATGGGGCATTTGACATTGTCCCAGAGGTCTCTGTAGTTTTCCTTATTTCTTTTAACTCTTTTTTCCCCCCATGCTTCATTTATTTCCACCATTTTACTTTCCACCTCACTTATCCTTTCTTCTGCCTCAGTTATTCTGCTGTTGGTTCCCTCCAGAGTGTTTTTAATCTTAGTTACTGCATTGTATATTATTGATTGACTCCTCTTTATTTCTTCTGGGTCCTTGTTAAGGATATCTTGCATCTTCTCAATCTGTGTTACCAGTCTGTTTATCTGTAAATCCATTCTTTTTTTCAATATTTTGGCTCATGTTTACTATCATTATTCTGAATTATTTTTCAGGTAGACTCCCTATCTCCTCCACTTCTTCTTCTTCTTCTTTTTTTTTTTTTTTTTTTTTTTTTTGCAGTTTGTTTGTTTTGGACTGATGAATTTTTATTATATTTCTTCACCTGTTGTATATTTCTCTGTGCTTTCATTTTGTTTAGATTTCTGTGTTTGGAGTCCCTTTTCTACAAGTTTGGGGCCCATGGTTCTTCTTTATTGTGAAGTCTGCTCCCTGTGGTTGTGGTTGGACCAGTGGCTTGTCAGGTTTTCCTGGTTAGGGGAATTTGTGTCTGTGTTCTGATGAGTGGATCTGTATCTCTTTTCTGTGGAGTGCAATGAAGTGTCCAATAAAGAGTTTTGAGGTGTCTTTGAGTTTGGTATGACTTTGGTCAGCCCATCTTTTAATGTTCAGGTCTGTGTTCCTATTTTGCTGGAGAATCAGTGTGGGGGCATTTCACTGGAACTTGCTGCATCTTGGGCCATGGAGTTTGGATTCAGTGTAGTTATGGAGACTTTTGGGTTGGCTCTTGCCTGTTTTTGTTCCCCATGGTCAGGAGTTCTATGATGGTCTAACTTTCTGGAGTTGAGCTTCCTGCCTCAGGGTTTCATTCCCCCTCTTACATTAACCTCAAGACTTCTCCATTCACACAGCACAGAAACCAAAGGCCCTAGATTAATGCTGAAGAAACTCTCCACAGCCAAAAACATGCAGAGTGATTCACAGAGTTATATAGAGAAGAAAAAGGGAAGACGGAGATAGAGATGACCAGGAGGAGAAATAAGAAAGTCAAAAGGGTGAGAGAAATCAAGCCGGTAGACAAATTACTAAGTGAAAATGCAAACTAAAGATTAAGGTTTTTAAAGGTAGAAAATTGATAACAAATATCAAATGGGGAAAATTAAAGACCTACTTTAGAGATTAGACTCTCAAAAGTGCAATGTAAAAAATTAAACAAAATCAATCCTAAATATATATATATATATATATATA
>SJXQ01001084.1:16582-31714 GCA_006408695.1 Aepyceros melampus
AATTTGTTTTTAAAATGTAGGTTTTTTTTAAGAACATTAATAATAGGCTATAAAAATGAAACCTAGAGGAGAAATAAAGATCTAAAACTTTAAAAATTAAAGAAAAGGTGATAATAGTAAAAATATATCTAGGAATTTCTCTGAGGTTGATGTGAGCAGTGTTGGGTCAGTTCAGTTTCAGATAGTCCCTTGTTCTGGCTTGTACTTGTCTTTAATTTCTGTATTTGCCCCTCAAATGCATAGTCTTATCATTAACTTCAGAATTTTAATGTGTTGCACCTGTCACTTCCTAGGTGATTTTCCCTTCTTTGCTTATTTGGCTTCCTCTGTTTACAAGTCTCTTCAGTGTCTAATTTCTCCCAGACACTAGGGAGCACAGGTAGCCAGTTACTCAGGCTTCACTTGCTCAGTTGTGCTGTGGAGAAAGAGGGACACTGCAAACAAATTCTGCTGGCATATGCAAGGAGTGCTCCCCTTGAATGGAACACACTGGGTTTGCCACAACCTGAGTTATCTTGTACCTCCTGAGTCCACACTATTCAAGCTCCTGTGTGCTCTGTGAGGGCACTGTCTGAAGTGGGCCTTGCCTTTAATGCACTTCCCAGGTCTAAGACACTCAGGTTTTTAGGTGCTCCATAAGGTCACAGAAGGGCTGTGCGTTTTGTACCCTTCCCAAGTCCAAGCTACTCAGGTGAGCAAGTTCTTGGTGAGTGCACTGTCCCAGTTGGGCCATACACGTTACGAATCTCCTTGGTCCTGACCACTCAGTTTCCTAGGTGGGCCACAAGGGCACAGCCCCTGGTATGCTATGTGTCTCCTTTTGGGTGTTGACCTCAGGCCATGACATTCCTAGTCCTGGCTGATGTGAACCTCCCAGGATTCCAGGAAGTCTTGGTTTACAACAGGCAGCCTGTTTACAGTTTGGTGAAAAATTCGGCCTCTGGGGCTGACATTGCAGCAACCCCTTGCCTTCTGCCTCTGGCTGTTGTATACCTGCCCTTCTGCCTCTGGGAGGGAGGATGGTAGATGACAATCATTCACTCTCCTTTGGTATTTGCCAGGGTGCAATACTTTGTTCTGTGAGTGCTCCAAGGGTCACCATGCCTCCTTATAGATTTTTCATGGGAATGGTGCTTTTTTTCCTCTCTCTGGCAATCCCATGGTTTGGGTAGCTATCTCACATTAAGCCCTTCAGATTATCCTCAGGGCATTTAAACCCAGTACTTATCCTAAGGATAGATGATGCATCTCATGCTTCCACATCAAGCTCCCACTCACTGCTTGTGTACATGAGTCTCTGAGCCACTTCTCCACTAGTTCAGTTCAGTTCAGTCACTCATCGTGTCTGACTCTTTGCAACCCCATGAACCTCAGCACGCCAGGCCTCCCTCTTCATCACCTGGTAGTTGAGGCTAAGTGCATATTTTGTGATTTTGTTTGTTTGTTTCCAATTATGTTGCCTCTGAGATTCCAAATCTCTCCATAGGCCGTACCTGTGAAGGGTTCTCTGTTGTGTGGAAACTTCTCCTCCTTCATGATTCCTTCCCCAGGATGGGTCTTTGTCCCAAATCTTTTGTCTCTGTTTTCATCTTTTATATTCTATCCTACTTCCTTTGAAAGAATTTGGGCTGCCTTTCTGGCTGTTTGGTGTCCTCCACCAGCATTCAGAAGTTGTTTTGTAGAAGTTGTACACATTCAAGTAATCTTTGGATGAATTTGTGAAGGAGAAAGTGGTCTCCACATTTTATTCCTCTACCATCTTGGGACTGCTTCTCATTGTTCTATTTTTTTTGTTTTTCTAGTTCATTTAGGGGTAAGGTTAGACTTACTTGATTATTTTTTTTTCTTATTTATTGAGGTAAGACAGTATTGCTGTAACCATTCCCTTTATATATACATTTTTTTTTCTTTTTGTTTTAACATCCCAAAGAGTTTGGTGTGTCATACTTTGATTTATCTTCAGGTAGTTGTTTTTTTTTTTTTTTTTTCTCTCCTTTCATTTCTTCCTTGACACAATTGTTGTTCATTAGCATTTTGTTCAGTCTCCATATACTTTTGATATTTTTGGTCTTCTTCTTTTAATTGATTTTTAGCTTCATGCCATTGTCATCAGAAACTATGCTTAAAATTATTTCAATCCTTTTAAATTTACTGAGACTTGTTATATAACCTACCATATAGTCTATCCTTGAGAACCTTCCATAAGCATTTGAGAAAAAATGTGCACTATGCTGCATTTGGATGGAATGTTCTATATAAACCCATCCAAATCCACGGGTCTAATGTTTCATTTAAGGTCATGGTTTTCTTATTGATTTTCTCTCAGTATAATTATTCTGCTGATATAAGTAGGATGCTAATTTCTCTAGGATTAGTGGATTGTGACAATTTTCCCTTTAGATCTATTAATATTTGGTATATATTGTAGTTATTAATAAATATAATAACTACTTATAGTAGTAATAAGGGTAAAATGTATAATGACATAATGACATTCTCTCATGTAAAGGGGGTTGTGATATTATTGATGTGGTGGGTGTATTTACCTAGTTGTTGTGATTAGCATACACAGGGAGTATAGGGCAGTAATTACTATATGTGCTCCTATTAGAATAATTGTGATGTTGGATCATGAAAAAGTCGATATTACTACAAATTAGGTTAATTGTTTGGGGCAGAGCTAGATTAGTCAAGCTTGCTAAGAGTCATCAGGTGTCCATTAGTGGGAAGAATGTTTGTAGGCCTCAGGCTAGAATTATTGTTTGGCTGTGGATTCATGTGTAGTTAGAGTTTGCTAGGCAGAAAAGTATGGAGGATGTAAGACTGTGGGCAATTATTAGGTCTGTAGTGCCTATGTAGCTTCAAGGTGTTTGGATAAGAATGGCTATGATACAAGTGCCATGTGGCTGACAGAGGAGTATGCAATGAGTGATTGTAAGTCTGTTTAAGGAAGGCAAATTGAGCTAGTCATGATTATGCCCCATAAGGACAGCATAATGAATGGATATGCTATGAAGTCGGTTATTGGGTTTAGGAGTATTGTAATTTGTAGTATGCCATATCCTCCTAGTTTCAGTAGGACTGCTTCAAGAACTATGGAGCCTGCAATGGGGGCTTCTACATGGGCTTTGGGTAGTCAAAGGTGGAGGCCATATAGTGATATTTTTATTATGAAGGCTATTATGCATGCTAATCACAAAAAAAAAAAAAAAAGGAAAGAAAGAAAGAAAGAAAAATTGAACAGGAACTAGGTAGTGGTTGTCCTCAGTATTGAAGTATTAGAAAGTTTAGGGATTTTACTCCATTTTGGATGTAGACTAGTGTAACCAGCAGCAGGAGGGAATCTGCTACTGTATAAAATAGGAAGTAGAGGCCAGTGTTTAGCGTTCTATTTGGTTCCCCCATCGGGTGATAATAATAAGTGGTGGGACTAGTGTTGCTTCAAATAGAATATAAAAAAGGATTAGCTCTATGGCGGTGAAGGTTATGATTAAGAATAGTTGTTGTAAGATTAGTATGGTGGTGTATAGTTTTTTTGGGGGGGGGTTAGATTTTCTTTTGATAGGTGATATTGTCTAGCTATTAATATTAGGGGAAGAAGCAACATGGTTAGGATTAATAGTGGTGTTGATAGAGAAACGGAGAAGAAAACTAACGAAATGTTGATGCTGTTGTCACTAAATTGATTTATGAGAAGTAGGCTTATGAGGCTGATTAGCAGGCTATGAGCTGTATAATTTATCCAAATTATATTACTATTGATAGGTTAGGGTTATAACTATTACTGTGGGGTTAATATATTTTAGCATTGGAATAGATTAAGGTTTTCTACATAATCAGTACCATATGTGTTTAATAGTATTACTAGTAGGGATAAGCCTAGTGCTGCTTCACAGGCCATGAAGACCAGTAAGATAATAGGTAATATACTAGCTAAGGTAAAATGTGTTTAAGATTATTAGGGTGGTTGTAACAAGTAGAGATAATATTATTCCTTCTAAGCATAGAAGAGATGATATTAGGTGAGATCAGTATATTAATAGACCTGCAAGGGATACTGTGAATGCCATTATAATGTTTATGTATGCTAGAGACATTTGGTAATTATGAGCTCAATCATAATCTAATGAGTCAAAATCATTTATTTTGTTTTACACTAAATAACATACTAAGTTAATTCTGGTCCTTTTTGAGTTCATTCGTAGGCTAGGCTTATGGCTAATAGTAGGATTAGGAAGAAGGTCATGGTGAGCATTGTGTTTAGGTTATTTGTGAGGCCGCAGGTAGTGGTAAAAGGGAGCAGTTTCCCGGTCAAAGAGGAGAAATGTGATGGCTACTAGGAAACATTTTATGGAGAAAGGTAGGCAAGCTGCTCCCATGGGGTCAAATCCACAGTCACACGGACTGTTTTTTTCTGAATACACATTTAGTTGGGGAAGTCAGAATGCAATAATGAAAAGTAGTGTACTTAGCGTGAGGTTAGTTAGGAGGGCTAGTATTAAGTTTATTATTCTTTTTCAGACAAGACTGAAACTAACTGATTGGAAGTCAGTTGTACTGCTGCTGCTGTTGCTAAGTCGCTTCAGTCATGTCTGACTCTGTGCGACCCCATAGATGGCAGACCACCAGGCTCCCCCATCCCTGGGATTCTCCAGGAAAGAGTACTGGAGTGGGTTGTCATTTCCTTCTTCAATGCATCAAAGTGAGAAGTTAAAGTGAAGTCACTCAGTCAGTTGTACTAGTTAATACTAAAAGAATATGAACCTCATCAATAGATAGATACATACAGGAAGAGTCATACTATGTCTACGAAGTGTCACTATCAGGCAGCAGCTTCAAAGCTGAAGTAGTGGTTGGAAGTGAACTAGGATTTCAGATGGCAGAAGAAGCAGACAATTAGGAAAGTAGATCCAACAATGACGTGGTTATGAAAAAGGTTGAACCTTAAATGCCATCTGAGATGATAAAACGTGCTTCATAATATTCTGAGGCTTGTAATAATGTGAAATACACACCTAGTGCAATAGTAATAAATAGAGCTTGTAATATGTGATTGTGGTTTCCTCCTATAAGGCTGTAATGGGCCCAGGTAGTAGAGACTCCTGAGGCTAGTAGGACAGAAATGTTAAGTAGTGGGACTTCTAGGGCATTAAGTGGATGAATGCCTGTTCGGTCTCAGCAGCCGCCTAGTTCAGGTGTAGGGACGAGGCTGGAGTGTTAGAATGCTCAGAAAAACCTCATAAAGAATAAGACTTCAGAGATAATGAAAGGTTCCTTGTGGTAAAAAGTGAGCAAGTGATGCTTTAGTTTTGTTGTGAAAGCCTGTAATTATGGGGAGGGCTATGCCCAGATTCACTGATAGTTGTATGGTTGCTGTACATGAGTGAGGTAGTATGCCTAGTAGATTTGTTAATACAAAAAATAGGATAAGGACATTAGTATTAATGTCCATGTGTGTCTTTTGATGTTGTGAATTCCCATTATTTGTTTTGATACAAGTTGGAGCATTCATTGTTGGAGAGAAATGAGGTGGTTATTAACTAATCGACTTGATGTTGGGAATAATAAGCTAGGGAATATGATGATAAGAGTAATGAGGAGGAGGCCTAGAATTATAGAGGTAATGAAAGAGGCAAATAGATTTTCATTCATTTTGTTTCTCAAAGGGTGCTTTGTTTTTGTGTTTTGATTAATGTTGGTTCTGGGTTATAATAAAAACTATGTTTTGAGATTTTTAGTTGAAAATAATAAAAAGAACTAGAAATATTGATAGGTTTATTGTAAATCATGTTGATGTGTTTAGTTGTGGCATGTAGTCAAGGAAAGCATTATACTCTCAAATCCCTAACTTAAAATGTTAGTGCTAATTTAGCTTCTTGAAAATTTTATAGTATCCATGCAGATCATTTTTCAAAGTATTTTAGTGGGACTAGTTCAAGAACAATGGGCATGAAACTCTGATTTGATCCACAGATCTCTGAACATTGTCCATAATATAAGCCTGGTCAGGTTGACATGAGGGTTGTTTGATTTATATATGACCTGGAATTGCATCTATTTTTAATCCTAAAGAAGGCACAGCTTATGAGTGTAGTACATCTTCAGAATAAATTAATATTTGAATTGTTATTTCTATTGGTAGTACAACCCAGTTGTCTACTTCTAGTAACCTTAGTTCTCTTGTTTAAATTCTGATGTTGGAATTATGTAGGAATCAAAGCTTAAGTCTTCATAATCTGTATATTCATAACTTCAATATCATTGGTATCCTATAGTTTTTACTGTAAGGGGTGGGTTGATAGTTTCATCTATTATATATAAAATTCTTAAAGATGGAAGGGCAATTAAAATGAAGATAATGGCTGGCAGAAAAATTCAAATTGTTTCCACCTCCTGTGCATCTATTTTGCTAGTATGAGTTAGTTTTGTTGTTAATATTAGTGAAATAAGTAAAGTTTTAGTGAGCGAATTAAAAAGACAATTATTAGTGTGTGGTCATGCAAATGTAATAATTTTTCTATAAATGGGTGATGTTGCATCTTGGAAGCCTAGGTGTATGGGATATGCCACATGAGATATATAGGGTTTTCACCTATAACTTAAATTCGACAAAGTTATGTAATATTTTACTAACATTTCATTATCGAGAAAGACATAGTGGACGTGATGTTGGCTTGAAACCAGTAATAGAGGGTGCAATTCTTTCCTTTCTTATTTTAAGTTGACATATGTAGGTACTTCAAATGTATGGTATGGTGGAGGGCATTCATTTAGTCACTCTAAATTTGTTGTGTTTAAATATACAGTCAAGACTTCTCACTTAGATGAGAATACCTCTCAGATGATGAAAATTATTAGTATAACTGCTGTTAAAGAGATAAATGAGCCTATGGATAAAATGGTGGTTCATATTGTATATGTCTTTGGGTAATCAGAATAGTGTCATGGTATACCAGATAGCCCTAAGAAGTGTTGTGGGAAGAAAATTATATTTACACCTACAAATATAGTCACAAAATGGATTTTGGCTCATGTAGTGTTAAGGGTGTAGCCTGAGAATAGTGGGAATCAATGCAAAAATCCTCTTATAATAGCAAACACAGCCCATATTGATAATACCAACTGTGATGTTGGAGAAGACTCTTGAGAGTCCCTTGGACTGCAAGGAGATCCAATCAGTCCATTCTGAAGGAGATCAACCCTGGGATTTATTTGGAAGGAATGATGCTAAAGCTGAAACTCCAGTACTTCGGCCACCTCATGCAAAGAGTTGATTGATTGGAAAAGATTTTGATGCTGGGAAGGGTTGGGGGCAGGAGGAGAAGGGGACGACAGAGGATGAGATGGCTGGATGGCATCACTGACTCAATGGATGCGAGTCTGAGTGAACTCCGGGAGTTGGTGATAGACAGGGAGGCCTGGCATGCTGTGATTCACAGGGTTGCAAAGAGTCGGACATGACTGAGCTACTAACTGAATGGAAATGTGTGACTGCGTAATATGTGTAACGGAGAACAATGTCAAGGGAAGAGTTGGCTAGAACGATTTCAGTTAAGCCTCCTACTGTAAAAAGGAAAATGAAGTCTAGGGCTCATATTATAGCAGAAGATCATTTAATGTTACCCGCGTGAAGTGTTGCCAATCAACTAAAGACTTTTACTCCAGTTGAGTTAGCAATAATTATAGTAGCTGATGTGAAGTAAGCCCGTGTGTCAATGTCTATTCCAACTATGAACATATGGTGAGCCCATATGATAAATCCTAAGAACCCAATTGATATCATAGCTCAGACCATTTCCATATATCCAAATGGCTCTTTGTTTCCTGAATAATAAGTTATGATGTGGGAAATTATTCCAAATCTGGGTAAAATAAGAATATATACCTCAGAGTGTCCGAAGAATCAGAATAAGTGTTGGTACAGGATGGGGTCCCCTTTTCCTGCTGGGTCTAGATTCTGGTTTGTTAATAATATTGTAATATCAGCTGCTATTACAGGGAGTGAGCAGAGTAATAATATGGCAGTGATTAGCACAGATCACACAAATAGGGGAGTTTAATATTGTGATACTGCAGGGGGTTTAATATTAATAATTGTTGTGATGAAGTTAATAGCCCCTAAAATTGAGGAGATGTCCACCAGGTGCAAAGAAAAAATGGTTAGGTCTACTGAGGTTCCCACAGGGGCTATGGTTGCTTGCTAGAGGAGGGTACATGGTTCAGCCTGTTCCCACCCCAGCTTCAACTATAGATGATGCTAGAAATAGTAGGAAAGAGGGGAGAAGTCAGAAGCTCATGTTATTTATTTGGGGAAATGTTATGTTGGGGGAGCCAATTATTAGAGGAACTAGTCAGTTATCAAACTCTCCAATTATGATTGACATCACTATAAATAATACTATTACAAACACTTGTGCAGTTACAATTACATTATAAATCTGGTCGTCTCTGAGCAAGGTTCCAGGTTGACCTAGTTCAGCATGAATCAGCAGGTTAGGGCTGTTCCTACTATGTTGGCTCAGACATCAAATAGTTAAGTATAGGGTACCAATATCTTTATGATTAGTTGAGAATAATCAATGGTTAATGAACATGGGTAGAATGGTTGAGTAAAGCATTAGACTGTAAATCTAAAGACAGAGGTTTAATTCCTCCTTTTACCAAGTCCTGTGGTGAATTTACACGTTGAATTGCAAAATCAAAGAAAGAAGCAGCTTCAATTCTTCCAGAGCTTCTCCCGCCTTTTTTTTTTTTTTTTCTTTTTTTCTCGAGAAGAAGACTGAAGCCAGTTGATTAGGGTATTTAACTGTTAACTAAAATTTCGTGAGCGTAGAACCCAGCAATCTAGTGAGGATTTAGCTTAATTAAAATGGTTGATTTGCATTCAATTGATGTAAGATGTAGTCTTGCAATCCTTATCAGGAATTAAGTAAAATGTACTTGCTTAGGCCTTTGAAGGCTCTTGGTCTGCTAACCTAAATTCCTACTCTAGTACTGATAGGATTGGTGTGAGTGGTAGTAGTATGGTAGATAGTACAACTATTGTTGGTTCAGTTCAGTTCAGTTCAGTCGCTCAGTCGTGTCCGAATCTTTGTGACTCCATGAATCACAGTATGCCAGGCCTCCCTGTCCATCACCAACTCCCGGAGTTTACCCAGACCTAAGCCCATGGAGTCAGTAACGCCATCGAGCCATCTCATCCTTGGTCATCCCCTTCTCCTCCTGTCCTCAATTGTAATTTTATTTTTATGTTGTTTGTGGAGGGAAATATTGTTAATGTAGTAGAATAGGTAAGTCATATATAAAAGTGTAAGTTTAGTAGTGCTGTAATTGCTATAAGGGTGGGTAAGATGATATTATTATTTTTTTGTCATTTCTTGGCTAATTATTCATTTTGGTAAAAATCTTGAGAGTGGGGGAAGTCCTCCTATTGATAGGAGGGTGACAAGAAATAGGACGGTCATAACAGGTGCTTTATTTCACGTGTGTGATAGTGATAGGGTGGTAGTGGTTGATTGGCTATAAATAGTGTGAATATGGTAGAGGTTATGTAATGAAGACAACTAAGTTTAATAGTATTATAGTGGGGTTATATAGTAGGACTGCTGTTATTCAGCCTATATGGGCGATTGATGAGTAGGCCATAATTTTTTGTAGCTGGGTTTGATTTAGTCCCCCTCAACCTCCAATTATAATTGATAGAATGGATAGGGTTAGGATTAGGTTTAGGTTGATGGATGGGTTAATTTGATAAAGTACGGATATGGGTGCTAGCTTTTGTCATGTAAGCAAGAAAAAGGAGATGCCCTGTGCTACTTCTGGGACTCAGAAGTGGAATGGAGCTATTCCTAGTTTTATGGTTAGAGCTATTATTATGAGTATGGATGCTGTTGGGTTAAATAATTTTATTGGCCTGAGAAAATTAAGTTAATGATAATGACTATTATTAGTAATAGTGAAGCTGTTGATTGGGTTAGAAAGTATTTGGTTGATGCTTCTGTGGCTAGTGGGTTGTATTTTTTTATTATAATGAAGATAATAGCAAGCATATTTATTTCAAATCTGATTCAGATGAGTAGTCAATGGGAGCTGATTATGACAATGATAGTTCCTATTATAATAGTTGATAGGATAATGATAAAGATAATTGGGTTTATTAGTATGGGAAGGGTATAAACCAACATTTTTGAGGTATGGGCCCTGAGAGCTTAATTAGCTGATTTTATTATTAGACTTTGGTGTAATTGGGAGCACAAAGAGTTTTGGTTTGTTAGGAGTAGGTTCAATTCCTATAGTTCTAGAAATAAGAGGGTTTAAACCTCTATTATTTATTCTACCAAAGTAACTCTTTTATCAGATATATTTCTTATGTTTGTGTGGGGATGCTTGATAGGAGAATGGGTAGTGATACATGCCACACACATAGGGCTAGTGTTAGGGGTAGAAACAATTTTCATAGTAGGTGTATTAGTTGATCATAACAGAATCAGGGATAGGATGCTCGAATTCATAGGAAAGAGATTGTGAGTAGCAGTTGAAGGTTGTTGTTGAATGTCGACGCCGGGATTCTTGGCCTCCGGAGGAGAAGAATTCAATCCGGGGCCAGAGACGAGGCTTGATCGCTCAGAGCTTTTGTGTAACAAAGTTTTATTAAAGTATAAAGGAGACAGAGAAAGCTTCTGACGTAGGCATCAGAAGGGGGTAGAAAGAGTACCTGCCTGCTAGCCTTCAGCTGGATGTTATATAGTCACCAGCAGCCTGTTAACTTAGAATGGCACCAGGCACCTCACCTGTAAGATGTATTTTGGGATAACCTTGGCTCCAAATGGTTTATCTTGGGCCATAAAATGATTAACTTGAATCTTGAAGAAGGGCAGGTCACCATACAAAAGATTCATTTACATAGATTAGAGGAACAATATAGGAGTATAACATACTGGTTTATCAAGTAGGTTCTGAGCCCAAAAGGCAGAACCAACTTGAAGACAGAGTTTGGGGTGGATGCATAGTACATTAGCATAGTTTAAGACAAACATTTCCATAAGAAAAAGGCATTGGTTAACTTCAGGTGAAATCAGATGTCATAATGGCAACACAGAATTTTAAGAGAAACCTCCTTTTAAATTTGTATCGAGAAGGAAAAAATATCACTAGTTTGTTTCCTCCCGCCACTTAAGAGAGAGAAAATGTCTGACACTTGCAGGCTGTTTCCTCTGTTAGGAGACCCCTGGCCTTCCTGCCTGTTACCCTCTCACAGTGACTTGATGGTGAAGTTGATTGTGTATATTTCTGGTATGCATGGATTATGAAATGCCCCTAGGAATAGGATTATTGTAAAAACATTAATTATAATGATGTTTGCATATTCTGCTATGAAAAATAGGGTGAGTGGTCCTGCTGCGTATTCTACATTAAAGCCTGAGACTAGTTCTGCTTCTCCTTTGGTAAGGTCAAATGAAGCCCAGTTTGTTTCTGCTAGCATTGAGATAAATTATATTATTGCTAGGGGTCATGTTGCAAAGATTAGTCATACTTGTTCTTGTGTGATGATTAGGGTGGGAGGGTAAAAGATCCACTTATTAGGAGGATTGATAGCAGAATAATTGCTAATGTGATTTCATATGAGCTTGTTTGAACTACTGCTCATAAGGCTCCAGTTAGTGTGTATCTTGACTTGGAGGCTCAGCCTGATCAGAGCATGGAATATACAACTAAGCTTGACATGGCTAGTATAAATAGAACTCCTAGGTTTATGCTGATGAGGGGGTAGGGTATGGGTAGAGAAATTCATATGGCTAGGGCTAGGCTTAGGGCCAGGATGGGTGCTAGGATAAATATTGAGATTGAGAATGTGGCAGGCTATAGTAGTTCTTTGATGAAAAGTTTAATTGCATCAGCAATGGGTTGGAGTAGGCCATATGGGCCTATGACATTTGGGCCTTTTCAGAATTGCATATACCCTAGAACTTTTTGTTCTACCAGTGTAACAAATGTAACAACTAGGAGAATGGGAATTATCAGCATCAGAATATTAATTATAAACATTTAGTTAAGGAGAGGATTTGAATCTCAGATTATAAAGGTTTAAGTTTTATGCAATTAGTGGGCTCTGTCACCCTAACTAAGCCTTTTTCTAGGGCAGGGTCTGTTTGTGGAATTAATTGAAATGAAATCATTAATTGATTTAAGGTACTTGTTTGAAGTTGGCCTTATTTTTCTTGTCCTTTTGTACTGGGAGAAATGCATAATAGATAGAAACCCACCTGGATTGCTTCGGTCTGAGAAGACTCTACATATGGACATCACCAGATGGTCAACACCGAAATCAGATTAATTATATTCTTTGCAACCAAAGATGGAGAAGCTCTATACAGTCAACAAAAACAAGACCGGGAGCTGACTGTAGCTCAGATCATTAACTCCTTACTGCCAAATTCAGAGTTAAATTGAAGAAAGTGGGAAACACCACTAGACCATTCAGGTATGACCTAAATCAAATCCCTTATGATTATACAGTGTAAGTAAGAAATAGATTTATGGGTGTATATCTGATAGATAGATTGCCTGATGAACAATGGAATAAGGTTCTTGACATTGTACAGGAGACAGGGATCAAGACCATCCCCATGGCAAAGAAATGCAAAAAAGCAAAATGGCTGTCTGGGGAGGCCTTACAAATAGCTGAGAAAAGAAGAGAAACAAAAAGCAAAGGAGAAAAGGAAAGATATAAGCATCTGAATGCAGAGTTCCAAAGAATAGCAAGAAGAGATAAGAAAGCCTTCTTCAGCAATCAATGCAAAGAAATAGAGGAAAAGAACAGAATGGGAAAGACTAGAAATCTCTTCAAGAAAATCAGAGACACCAAGGGAACATTTCATGCAAAGATGGGCTTGATAAAGGACAGAAATGGTCTGGATCTAACAGAAGCAGAAGATATTAAGAAGAGGTGACAAGAATACACAGAAGAACTGTACAAAAAGATCTTCATGACCTGGATAATCACGATGGTGAGATCACTCATCTAGAGCCAGACATCTTGGAATGTGAAGTCAAGTGGNAACATGTATGTTAGCATATATTATATGCACTTTCATATATACACACAGGTACAATGTTAGTCATATCAAACGTGGTGCTTAATCAATAAATCAATGTTTGAAACAAATCATTATTTGTTTTGTATTTATTATTTTATATTTTTATTTACTACATTATTAGGGAAAGTATTTACTTGCAGTTTATCAGCATTTTGTATATTTTAATAATTACACTAGAATTTTTATTTCTCGAGTAAATTTTCTAATGAATTTAAGCATACTATAAAAAATTTACTCTGCAGACCAAAATTCTAGTATAATATATAGGCATATTATAAAGAGAGGAGTTCTAATAACAAAGTTCCAAACAGCTGAATATTCACAAATATAACAGTTATTCTTAAATTTTAATTTATAGTTTGCATCCATTTGACTCAGATATTACATAAATTTAAAATTTTTTCACCTTTAATTTTACAAATACTTCTAACTAATTGCTTTTCCATCAGAACTCTTTTCTAAATAAAATTTTACATTGCTCATATTAATCAGAGAAGCATTTAATTTTAAAATTCAGATTAATATATTACATAAAATCACAATAAACTTGACAGAAAGCCCAATTTATAACTAGTTCCACATATCTGCACTCTTTTCACCACTAACCAAAAGACTTACTAACAGTGAATTATTTACCTAGACAAAATGATGTTATACAGTTAAGAATATCTCAGCAGGAAACCAAAAGCAGAGGTTAAATATACTCAAATCAAGAAATAAATAAAATATACCAGTTTTCAGTGTGTGTCATGTCTACTAATTCCTATGCAGAGTACTAGAAACTGAAATTTCAATTACTTTCTAAATATGACAATCTTTATAATATTACTAAGAAAATAATCTGTAGTTTACTAATCAAATGAGAAACATATAAAGAAATTCTAAATAAACAAGTATATTAGAGGATATATAAACAAACCATGATATTGCTAAAAAGTCTTTTAAATGGAGATTCTAAAAATATAAATGATTCACTTTATTTAATTTTGATTGAGAAATAGATTATTTGAAAATATTAAAGAGTAATTACAGTGTTCTTGCCTGGAGAATCCCAGGGACGGGGGAGCCTGGTGGGCTGCCATCTATGGGGTTGCACAGAGTTGGATACAACTGAAGTGACTTAGTAGCACCAGCAATTATTAAAATAATGGATAAAACTGCCATGTGAGTGAAGTCTCTCAGCTGTGTCCAACTCTTTGCGACCCCATGGACTGTAGCCTACCAGGCTCCTCTGTCCATTGGATTTTCCAGGCAATAGTACTAAAGTGGATTGCCATTTCCTTCTCCAGCGGATCTTCCTGACCCAGGAATCGAATCCAGGTCTCCTGCGTTGTAGACAGACGCTTTACCGTCTCAGCCACCAAGGACTCAAAAATGTTATTCCAGTGAAGGAAAAAGCCTTTTTGAAGACTCAATTTAATCAAAAATCAGCAGATTTTTTAAGTATGACCTTGAAAATCTTTTTGTTCTGTTACAAATAGATTAAATGACTTGCATTTCAGAAAACAGCCGAAATTGTTTCTTTTTGAAATTGTTTTGAAAAGTCATATTCCAGGAAAATTTAAACAGTGGAAACTAATCAAAACTCAGGAAATTTTTCAATATGAATTTCCATTAGTTACTTATGAATTTTACCTTTGCAAATTACCTAAGAGCTACTGTGATATAGACTGTTGAATAATATGTGAGGTCAATAAAATGATGTGTCAAAAACAACAAATCCTATTTTCATGTTCCTATTGACATAATTTCTTTAGAAAAGACAATTTCTGGTGTGAAGAAAGAAGCTAAAAGTAGAATATCACATAACAAATTCAGTTTAGTTCAGTCGCTCAGTCTTTGCGACCCCATGAATTGCAGCATGCCAGGTCTTCCTATCCATCACCAACTTCCGAAGTTCACTCAAACTTACATCCATCGAGTCCGAAATACCATCCAGCCATCTCATCCTTGGTAGTCCCCTTTTCCTCCTGCCCCCAATCCCTCCCAGCATCAGAGTCTTTTCCAATGAGTCAACACTTCGCATGAGGTGGCC
>SJXQ01001085.1:0-99135 GCA_006408695.1 Aepyceros melampus
GAATTTACTCAGCGTTGAGATGTTCTTTTGATGAATTTGTGCGGGAGAAAGTGGTCTCTCCGTCCTATTCCTCCACCATGTTCTGTATCTTGCGTCTTTTTCTGTTTCTTAAAAGGAGACCCAGCAAGTTGTATATTCCTCCCCTAATTTGTGATAGTGACCATGGCATAAAGGTTTAGACATCTTTAATAACAATTTTACACATTTATTAGCAAAATATTTAGAAGATCAGAACTGGTTTAATAGAAATAAAATGTTCTTAATCCAACTTGTTTTGAAAATTCAGGACGTTTTTACAACATTAATTTTTCCTACTATAAAAGTAATACATGCAGAAGGTGATAATTTGGAAAATGTAAATGCAGAAAGTAAACAATTAGCAATAAAGTTACCATTCCAAAATACCTTCTCTAAAAATTTGCTGAATATCCATTTTTTCCTGTTCAAATAATTTAAAAGTTATAATCATATATTTTGTCTCATTTTTAAACTTATGAACATTTAAAAGTCCTCCATATAATTTTAAAACATCATTTGGGGCTTCCCTGGTGGCTCAGTGCTAAAGAATCCATCTGCTAATGTAGGAGACATGAGTTCAATCCCTGGTCTGGGAAGATTCCCACATGCCACGGAGCAAGTAAGCCCATGCACCACAACTGTTGAGCCTGTGCTCTAGAGTCCAGAAGCCGCAATGGCTGAGCGTATCTGTCACGGTTATTGAAGCCCATACACCCTAGAGCCGGTTCTCTGCAACAAGAGAAGCCACGGCACTGAGAAACCCATGCACTGCAACTAGAGAGTAACCCACACAGCAACGAAGACCCAGCACAGCCAAAAATAAATACAATAAAAAAAAACATTATTTTAATAACATAACACCCCTCATATAAATGTATTATGATTTAATCTGCATTTTAAATTTCCAAGTTTTTTTCAAAAGTGAATAGATTTGTTTATGAAGCTTTTCTATATTTAGATTTATTTTCTTGAGTTAATATGATGGTCTTTTTTGGTATGTCAACTGGCTAGGCTACAATCCCCAGTTATCTAATCAAAGTTTAATCTAGGTGTTGTTGTAAAGGCAGTTTATAGATGTGATTAAAATCATAATCAACTGACTTTAAGTAAGGGAGATTATCCTAGATAACCTGATTGTACCTCACTCAATTAGTTGAAAGCCTCAGAAGCAGAGCTGAGGCATCTCTGGATAAGAAGAAATTTCTTCTGTGGGCTACAGCTTCAACTTGTGGGTCCCTGAAAGTCCCAGCCTGCCCTCTGACAGCCTGTGCTGCAGATTTCACACTTGCCTAGTCAGCCCCCACCACGCAGAGCCAGTTCCCTGAAATAAATCACTTAATATATATCTCCAACTAGTTCTGCTTCTCTGGATAAGCCCTGTCAAATATAATTATACCCACAGAAGTACACAAACTAGGTTAAAAAGCTCACGCAATTTAAAAGTCCATGACACTATTACTGTGACTTTTTCCTTATACCTTTCTGCATGGTTTTTAACATATTTAAATGATGTCCTGCTTTCCAACCAACTTTACATAGCTAAAAAACTTAAGCAAGTAGCTGGAATCATGTTTGACTGAAAACGTGTTTTATAGCTAAGCTAAGAAAAATTACACTTAGAATCAGCCAGGTTGGTGGCACTTGTTCAATTTGTATTCTAAACAAAGTGTAACCAAGACTTGGTCCAAATCTTTTCCCAACAGAGTCGGTGTTTGTTCAACGAGTCTCAGCTAACACTTCATTATCCAGGCAATCTAAGGACTGCCATGATACATTCTCTCCATTGGATTTGATTTTTTTTAAGGAACTATTTATAGTATAGTGTCAAACCTGTACTAAGCAAAAAGACTTCATACACACCTATGTGCTTATATACACACACACCACCCCAGATACATTTTACTTTTAAAACATTACTTATGCATCTTGTCTAGGGGCTTACCTGGTGGCTCATACAGTAAAGAATTTGCCTGCGATGCAGGAGAACTGGGTTCGATCCCTGGGTCAGGAAGATCCTCTGGAGTAGGAATAGTAAACCACTCCAGTATTCTTGCCTAGAAAATTCTATGGACAGAGGAGTCTGGTGGGCTACAGCCCATAGGTCACAAAGAGTCAGACACAACTGAGCGACTAAGCACAGCACAGCACATATATAAATTATGGAGGCAGAAATGGCAACCCACTCCAGTATTCTTGACTGGAAAAGTCCCATGGACAGAGAAGCCTGGCAAGCTACAATCCATAGGGTCGCAAAGAGTCAGACATGATTGAGGGAATGACAAAGATCTTGTCTAATATGATCCCTATGACTTTTCAATTATTCCTTATAACCTCTCTTCAGACTTCATCTAATTTTATATATGAAGAATTGTTTAAATGACTTTAGATTTAAAAATGCTATACCAGTTAAAAATAACAGCACACTGATGAAAAGTATGTAAACTGACAACTTATAAAGTCATGTGTATTCTTATTCCAGAAAGTTGAACAGGATACTACTATCACTGAAAGACTTAGTTAGTGTACTGTTTTTTCCATAGAGTGTATATAATTGGCTATCTATTTAGATCAGGTATGCTACTTCATATCAACTATAACACCTAAAAACAATTATACAAAGCTTTTAAAAGTCTGCGTTTTAAAAATTGATCTCAGCTCATTTCTTCCCTCCTCCCGTTCTCCTTTTACTCTCTACTGGCTCCCATTTAAAACATTTTTTTCCCTTGCCTCTCTCACGCATTCTTTCTTTTTCATACATTCCTCCCTACTGGCTTCCACTTTGAAAAATTATCTACATAGCTACCTACCTACCGATCATTTATATAACTACCTATCTACCTATCTATTCAACTGTCAATGATCTGTCTTTCTGTCTTTATTTTTGTCTTTGTTTCGCTGACTCCTATTTTTGAAATCTGTCCCCCACCACGCAACTGCACTTGATGTTTGAAATGGCTCCTGCCTCTTACATGCTCTTTCCTTCTTTAACTCTCTTCTGTGCTGACTCCTCCTTTCTAAACTTATTGCCTGCCTCCCCCTTTCCCTCCTCTCTTCCTTCCTTTCCAGTCTCCCATCTCCTCCATCATTCTTTTACCCTCTTTCTACTGGCTTATTTTTAAAACATTCTACTTTCCTTCTCTCTCATTTTCTATAATTTTTGTCCTATCTTGCTACTGGCTTTAAAATCACCTATCTATCCATCTAGCTATCTAGAGGTCATGCTTCTGTTTTTATTTCAATTTTTGTCTTACTTCTTTTGAATCTTTCTCCCTGTCTTTTACACTATATTTATTTTTTTTTACTAGCTCCTTCTTTTAAACATCTATTTCTCACTCTCATAGTCTCTTCATTTTTATTTTACTATTTCCCCAGCCTCTCCCCATTTTATAATTATTTTTTTCCTGCCTCCTCCTTTCTTTCCTTCCCTCCTTCCCTTTGTATCTCACTTTCTCCCTACTTTCCTCTTATACTTTCTTTTAAAACTGGTTCATCTTTTAAACTTTTTTCCTTTCCTTCACTCTCTCTCCTTTCATCTTTTTAATGTTGACTTTTTCACCAGACTTTTCATATAAAACCCTTTCTACTTACCTGTCTATCCTTCACCTACCAAACTGCCTAGCTGTCACCCATCCATCTGTATGTTGTTGTTGTTCAGTTGCTCAGTCGTATCCTACTCTTTGTGACCCCATGGACTGCAGCACTTCAGGCTTCCCTGTCCTTCATCATCTCCCAGAGCTTGCTCAAATCCATGTCCACTGAGTCGGTGATGCCATCCAACCATCTCATTCTCTGTCATCCCCTTCTCCTCCTGCCTTCAATCTTTCCCAACATCAGGGTTTTTTCTAATGAGTCAGCTCGTTGCACCAGGTGGCCAAAGTATTGGAGCTTTAGCTTCAGCATCAGTTCTTCCAATGAATATTCAACGTTGACTTCCTTTAGGATTGACTGGTTTGATCTTGCTGTCCAAGGGACTCTCAAGAGTCTTCTCCAACACCACAGTTCAAAAGCATCAATCCTTCTGCACTCAGCCTTCTTTAAGGTCCAACTCTCACATCCATACATGACCACTGAAAAAACATAGTTTTGACTATAAAGTCAGAAAAGTAATGTCTCTGCTTTTTAATATGCTAAGTTGGTGATAGCTTTTCTTCCAAGGAGCAAATGTCTTTTAATTTCATGACCACAATCACCATCTGCAGTGATTTGGGAGCCCAAGAAAATAAAGTCTGTCACTCTTTCCATTGTTTCCCCATCTGTTTGCCATAAAGTGATGGGACCAGATACCATGATCTTCATTTTTTTAATATTGAGTTTTAAGCCAGCTTTTTCAGTCTCCTCTTTCACTTTCAAGAGGCTCTTTATTTCCTTTTCAACTTCTGCCATTAGGTGGTGTCATCTGCATATCTGAGGCTATTGATATTTCTCCTGACAATCTTGATTCCAGCTTGTGATTCATCCAGACTGGCATTTTTCATGATGCAATCTGCATATAAGTTAAATAAGCAGGGTGCCAATATGCAGCCTTGATATACTCCTTTCCCAATGTGGAACTAGTCAATTGTTTCATGTTGGGTTCTAACTGTTGCTTCTTGACCTGAATACAGGTTTCTCAGGAGGCAGGTAAGGTGGTCTGATATTCCCATTTTTTAAAAGAATTTTGTACAGTTTGTTGTGATCCACACAAAGTTCATCTGTATATCTTTATTTTACTGGATTATAACTGAATTCTTTTTTAGATCTCTGTCTCTCCCTGCTCTCCACTTCTTTCCTTCCTTCTTTCCTCATTCCTTCCTTCCCTCCCTACCTCTCTCTCTTCCTATCCTTTCTCTATTCCATTTCTTTCATGGCCTCTGTCTTTCTCTTTTCTTTCCCTACCTGTCTGCATGCCTGCCTTCCTTCTTTCATTTCTTCTTTCTTCCTTCCCTTCTCCCTTTCTAACTCCTGCTCCTCCATCCTTCTTCATTTCCTCATTTCTTTCTTCCTTCCTCCTGCCTCCTCTTTTCCTTTCTCCATCCATTCATGCACTCTCTCCCTCTTGTCCTTTTTCATTCATTTCTCCTTCCTTCCCATCTCCTTCATACTTCTTTCTTCCCTCTGTCTCCCTTTTCCTTCTTTCCTCCCTTCTTCCTTCCTTCCATTCTTATTTTATTTATACTACTTATTTCAAAATGTTATCTTTCTTTCCCTCTTTCTTTCTTTATACTTTTTCTTTAGTCTTTAATACTGCCTTCTCCTTTTAA
Source organism: Aepyceros melampus (assembly GCA_006408695.1). Taxonomy (NCBI): domain Eukaryota; kingdom Metazoa; phylum Chordata; class Mammalia; order Artiodactyla; family Bovidae; genus Aepyceros; species Aepyceros melampus. The sequence goes on from SJXQ01001085.1 coordinate 5,259, forward strand.
AATCAGTTCTTTATACCTGTTATATTTACCTATCAAGCTGTCTCTATATACAGCTATCAATCACTTTCTGTCTTTATTTTGAGACTTTTACTTTTTAAAATCACACATACCACACATTTGTACTTGATATTCTTACTGATCCTTCCTCTCGCTCTTACATTCCTTTTCCTTCTTTATGTAACTCTTTCCCCTACTGATTCATCCTTTATAAACATCCTTTTATTTCTTCTTCCTCAATTATTTCCTTGCTTCCCCCCCCAACCCCTACTCCCTTCCTTCTTTTACTAGTTCCTTTTTAAAACTTCTTTTCATCTCTCTCATTTACAATAATATTTGTTCTGTCTTACTACTGGATACTCCTTCTTAAAGTTATATCTATCTAGCATCTGTATAAAAAGCCTCTTGATGAAAGTGAAAGAGGAGAGTGAAAAAGTTGCCTTGAAGCTCAACATTCAGGAAACTCAGATCATGGCATCTGGTCCCATCACTTCATGGGAAATAGATGGGGAAACTGGAAACAGGGTCAGACTTTATTTTTCTGGGTTCCAAAATCACTGAAGATGGTGATTGCAGCCATGAAATTAAAAGATGCTTACTCCTTGGAAGGAAAGTTATGACCAACCTAGGTAGCATATTCAAAAGCAGAGACATTACTTTGCCAACAAAGGTCCATCTAGACAATACTATGGTTTTTCCAGTGGTCATGTGTGGATGTGAGAGTTGGACTGTAAAGAAAGCTGAGTGCCAAAGAATTGATGCTTTTGAACTGTGGTGTTGAAGAAGACTCTTGAGAGTCCCTTGGACTGCAAGGAGGTCCAACCAGTCCCTTCTAAAGGAGATCAGTCCTGGGTGTTCATTGGAAGGACTGATGCTAAGCTGAATACTTTGGCCACTCATGTGAAGAGTTGACTCATTGGAAAAGACCCTGATGCTGGGAGGGATTGGGGGCAGGAGGAGAAAGGGACGACAGAGGATGAGATGGCTGGATGGCATCACTGACGCGATGGACATGAGTCTGAGTGAACTCCAGGAGCTGATGATGGACAGGGAGGCCTGGCATGCTGCGATTCACGGGGTCGCAAAGAGTCGGACACGACTGAGCGACTGAACTGAACTGAACTGGAGCATCTATGTATCTAATTGCCTAGTTGTCATCAATCTGCCTGTTGATGTAGTTCTGACTGATGTCTTTTTAGGGGCCCCCTCCTGCTCTGTGAAATTGTAATTAATTTTCACAGTAGCTCCTCCTTTAAACTCCTCTGTGCCTCTCACTGTCATATTCTCTCTGCCTTTCCATTTTGTCACTTTCCCCAGTCGCATCCCTTTTAAAAGTCTTCACTTTCTTTCCTACACCTTTCCATCCCCACTTCATTCCATCCCTTTCTTTTTTCTTCCTTTCTTCCTTCTTCTTCCTTCATTCTTTCCTACTCACTCTTTCACTTCCACTTTCATTATTTTACTCGTTCTTTTTTTGCATGAGGTTTTCTTTATTTGCTCCTCCTTTTAGAGTTTATTCATTTGCTCTCTTGCTTTCATTATTTTTTGCAGTGACATTTCTTACGCCTCTTCCTTATCAAACATATTCTTTCTTCTCCTCTTTCTGTATAAGACATTTTTCTATACATAGTCTCCAGATTCACTGGTTAAAAATTAAAATAAATGGAGAAGAAAAAAGAATACAAATAAATATTTCCAAACCCTAAAATAATTAAAAGATATAATAAGGACACTTGTAGTACTTCAGTGCTAGCTAAAGTTTGAAAGTAGTAGGACATATTCTAAGTCTTGAATAATGGTTGTTCATTCTTTGAAAATTTCTCAAAAGTCCCTTAGAACTTTTCCAGATCTGATTCTTCATTTCTCAGGTATCAAGATATCTGCTACAGATTTTAGGTTCAAGGCTTTCCTAGTTTTAGGGTGTACTAAGACTTGCATTTTTTTTTATCTTGGCTTTGCTACTTACTCACTGTTTGATTTGGCAATAGTCAATGCCTTAGTTTCCTCATTTGTAAAATGTAAATAATAATCCCCACCTCATAGGGTGGTTGTGAGGATTTGAAGAACATATTCATAAAGTGCCTAGCATAGGGCCTGGCTTGCTGTAAGCAGCCAGTACCTGGTTGCAGTTGTGGTAGAGGTGGAGTTAACAGTGGTATTGGCTGTTGATTGCCTACAAAAGAAAACATAGACAATTTCCTGAGCTTCATTAATTGAATGTGGGAGAAGGGCTTAAAGTGGTGGTGTAGTGCCTTTCGGTTGATCTGGCTTGGATTGCCCATTGGAAATATTCATTAATCTTTCAAGTTCCCTTTACTCCACACCCTCTCTAGCAATTATTATTTGTATACTTTTTTGATGATGACTATTCTGACTGGTGTGAAATGGTAACCTATTGTAGTTTTGATTTGCAGTTCTCTGATAATTAGTGATGCTGAGCATCTTTTCATGTGCCTGTAGGTCATCTGTATATCTTCTTTGGAACAATGTTTATTTAGGTCTTCTGCCCATTTTTTGATTGGATTTTTTTAAATATATTGATCTGTGTAAGCTATATTTTTGTAAATTAAGCCTTGGTTGGTCACATCATTTGTAAATATTTTCTCCAAGTCCATAGGCTGTCTTTTCCTTTTGTTTATGGTTTTCTTTGCAAAAGCTTTTAAGTTTAATTATGTCCCATTTGTTTTGTTTTTACTTTTGTTTCTATTACTCTAAGTAATTTTTAGAAGAATTAACTAACTAAAATACATATTTCTAAAAAATATGCATGCTTTTCAGGTAATTCATCTATAATTTCATTATTCTAAAGCTCTACTAAATGGGAGATATTCTCAAGGACAGAATGTGAAACAAACATAAAGTAACTATAATATAAGGCAGGTCATAAGACCTGGCAAAACTATAAGCTAAAGGTATAATTCGAAAAAAAGGGGTCACATCCAAATAAAAACAGTTCAGTTCAGTCACCCAGTCATATTCAACTCTTTGCAACCTCATGGACTGCAGCACACCAGGCCTCCCTGTCCATCACCAACTCCCAGAGCTTGTTCAAACTCATGTCCATCAAGTCAGTGATGCTATCCAACCATCTCATCCTCTGTCATCCCCTTTTCCTCCCCCCTTCAGTCTTTCCCAGCATCAAGGTCTTTTCCAATGAGTGAGTTCTTTGCATCAGGTGGCCAAAGTATTGGAGCTTCAGTTTCAGCTGAATATTCAGGACAAGATGGTGGATTAGAAGGAAGTGTGCTCATCTTCTCATGAGAGGACTCCAAAATCCTCTGCATCTCGCTGCTGAACAACCATTGACAGAAGAATGTTGGATCCCACCTAAACAAGATACCCCACATCCAAGGGCAAAGGAGAAGCCCCAAGAAGATGGTAGGAGGGGCAAAATCACATTTAGAATAAAATCCCATACCCGCCAGAGATGCTCAGAGAGCTCAAACAAAACCTTGTACATGCCAGGATCCAGGGACCCCACAAGAGACTGAGCCAAATCTGCCTTTATGTTTTTGAGTGTCTCCTGTGGAGCCACAGGTCAGCAGTGACCTGCTGTAGGGACAGAGATTCTGGCTGCAGCAGACCTGGGTCACCCAGAGTGTGGCATAAGCCCTCTTGGAGGAGGTTGCCATCAGCCCCACCATAGAATCGCGGGGCAGATGACCAACAAACAGAACAATTATACCAAAGAAATTCTCACACTGTTAAGAAAGTTCTAGGACCCACAACAGATTTTCCAACTTGGAGATCCAGCAAAGGAACTGAGAACCCCCAGGGAATTTGACTTTAGAGGCCAGTGGGAGATTGAGCTAGACTTGCCTGTGAGTGTCCAGGAGTCTCCAGTGGAAGCAGACAGTTTGGCCTCAAGCCAAGCAACAGAGAGGGAACACAACCCCGCCCCTCAACAGAAAATTGGATTAAAGATTTACTGAGCATGGCCTCGCCATCAGACCCAGTTTCCCCCACAGTCAGTCTCTCCCATCAGGAAGTTTCCATAAGCCTCTTATCCTTATCTATCAGAGGACAAACAGAATGAAAACCATAATCACAGAAAACTAACCAAATTGATTACATGGATCACGGTCTTGTCTAACTCAGTGAAACTATGAGCCACGTTATGTAGGGCCACCCAAGACAGAAGGGACATGGTGGAGAGTTCTGACAAAACATGGTCCACTGGAGAAGGGAATGGCAAACCACTTCATTATTCTGGAGAACCCCATGAACAGTATGACATTGTTCATAAGATATGAAGAAATGAACAGAAGTGTCATAAGACACTTTTCACTGTCAAAAAGATATGACACTGAAAGATGAACTCTCCAGATCAGTTCAGTTCAGTTCAGTCGCTCAGTCGTGTCCGACTCTTTGCGACCCCATGAATCGCAGTACGCCAGGCCTCCCTGTCCATCACCAACTCCCGGAGTTCACTCAAACTCACGTCCATCCAGTCGGTGATACCATCCAGCCATCTCATCCTCTGTCGTCCCCTTCTCCTCCTGCCCCCAATCCCTCCCAGCATCAGGGTCTTTTTCAATGAGTCAACTGTTCGCATGAGGTGGCCAAAGTACTGGAGCTTCAGTTTTAGCATCATTCCTTCCAAAGAAACCCCAGGGTTGATCTCCTTCAGAATGGACTGGTTGGATCTCCTTGCACTCCAAGGGACTCTCAACAGTCTTCTCCAACACCACAGTTCAAAAGCATCAATTCTTCTGCGCTCAGCCTTCTTCACAGTCCAACTCTCACATCCATACATGACCACAGGAAAAACCATAGCCTTGACTAGACGAACCTTAGTCGGCAAAGTAATGTCTCTGCTTTTGAATATGCTATCTAGGTTGGTCATAACTTTTCTTCCAAGGAAGAAGCGTCTTTTAATTTCATGGCTGCAGTCACCATCTGTAGGTGCCCAATATGCTACTGGAGAAGAGTGGAGAAATAACTCCAGAAACAGTGAGGAGAGGGGCCAAGTAAGAACAGAGAGGGCTTAACAATCTGCATGGATGCACCAAGAAGATGGATAGAATTTTGGCAGATAGCAATGGAGAAAGGTTATTTCTAGTAAATAGAAGAGCAAGACAATGTGAAAAGTGAGAAAATGTGGCATAATATTAGAAAAAATAATATGCTGGTTGGTCAGTAAAGATTTGGGGTGAAACAAATTCAAGAGAATATCAGTAGCTAAGGAGAAGACAAAATATTGGGGCCATCACATACCAACGGAAGCAATTAGACATGGACCACAGGATTGCAGGGAAATGTGGTTAGAGTCAAGTTTCTTGAACTTTTCCAAGGGCCCAAATGTTCTTAAAGGATTCTGTGGGAGAAACTGCCCTGCTGGCCTCATGTTATTCCCCTAAATGCCTCATTTTCTCTGGTAGTTATCAGAACCAGGAGTTGCCCAGCACATTATCAAGATTAAAATTTAAAAATTGTTCCAGATATGCCTTATTTCCAAAGTAGTTACAGTCCCCCACAAAATGTGGGTAAATATTTTAAAAGATCAAATTGTATTCTGTATGCTCAAAATCACATAGTGCTTTCTTTTACAAAACAAAAGATCATTTTGTACTAAGAAACCTTGTTCACAATTTGTTTCTCAAACTTCTTTTAAACCTATTGCCCCTTTCTAATAAACCTAAAACTCAGGCCATTTCAAATGCTGTTTGAAAGTTCAGTGTAAATAAATACTAAGACTACATCAAAATAATTTTATAACTAAATACATTTTTAAACTAAGTATGCTTGTTTGGATTCTCATGTCACCACCAGCTACCTCTCAGAAAACATCCCCTAACACATACACACACCAAACTCGTCCACAATATTTGAAATAAAGAAAAAAACACTGACTCTAAAACAGTGCCATTGCTTACCAAAATAGTGCTTTGCTGTCTCAGAGCTAATTCCACACTCAAAGGAGGGCAAATTTATTAAAATTCCAAATTATCTACACTAAAGGAAGGAACTAAAGGCAAAGAAAAAGAATAACAATGAATAAACCAAAAGTCATATATCTCTTACCTTGGAATGCTAACTGATTACTTTCTAATAGTGTTTAACCTAATCTATTATTACACTTCCTAATTTCACACTAATTTATAATGTAAGAGACAGACTGGAAACAGTGCTGATTAGAAGCCCCTGAAGTTCCAGAACCTGTTGGGGTAATTCATAAGACAGATAAACCCATGTATCGAAAGTTGAGAACCAAGATATTGTAAGGTTTGTGACTTAAAAGAGAGGCAACTGGTTTCCTTTGTATTCTCGTCTTTTAGGTTGGTAGCATTACATTACATTACCATACAATTGAGACATTCTTAGAGTTTGCAATTTTCCCTTATTTCACATGATTTATCCTTGCCTTTACCTTGCTGTTCCTTGGATACTCAGATGTTCTCACATCTTCTGATGTACCTAGACACCATCCATCAATTAGATTGTCATTTCTCAGGAAAGCACTGAGGCAAAAAAGTAAAGGAAACTCACAAAATGAGCCATTCCCATTTTTATAGATGAAAACACTGAGTTGATAAAGGGCAACTTCTTGCAATCAAATAGTACTTTCTACTTCTTAAAGGACGTCATGTGTATTATTTCTATTTATTTAACTCTCAGAGTTAATAATAGAGTCTTCCTTGATAATAGAGTTAATAATAGAGTCTCCTTGATCTGAAAACATGAGTTCCTATAGGCAGGGGTGGGATATGTTAAGATTTATGTTTATGATACTTGGATTAACTTGGATTAATTTTTCACATATAAATACAAAAATGAGGGATAAAAATGCTAAAAAAAAAAAGTCTGGCCCTAAAGCTAGCAAATAAATATTCAGCCTTATGTCCAGTCTAAAACAAACCTCTCCAAAGAAAACTGAAGCTTAAAGAAATTGCTTCTTTCAGTCATCTCCATAGTAAAAGTTCATGAGGACTTGTAATGAGTCTCGAGCACATTTTGCTATGGCATACACACAATATTTTGAGAACGGCAATACCCAACATAAAACCTGGCATAGAGACTGTGTCCAAGAAAGATGTAAGTTTGTAAATGAATAAATTAAATTGTATAGGGACCAAGAGAATAGGTAAGCATAATAAGGAAGATTGAATGGAAATAAAAGTGGAACAATTTCAGTGATATCTTATAATATAGTGGAAACTGTATAATATTTAGATTCATTTAACTCATTATATTACTTTTATATTGTAATTTATTTTTATATTTTTTAATTATATGAGCATTTAAATAAAGGTAAGTCTAAAATTATGTCAAATTTTTCTACATTAGAAATTCTCTAAAAACTGTATTTTGTATTACTTTTTAATATTAATATTTTAAATTGTTATATTTTATGAGAAATTAAATCACATTAAAAATTAAGGATTTCTTTCTATTATAATCTCAGTGTATATTGTATATTCTTGTGCCCTGTGGCTCACTCATTCATTTTTTTGTTTTTACTTTTGTTTGTTTTAGCATTCAACAGTATACTGACATAATTTAGAAAATGAAAATTTTCATTTTTATTTCTCAAACATATGAATGAATTGCATTGGAAGTGTAAAACCAAAAGTGTACAAATGTCTTTGAACAGAGCAATGAATGCCCTCTAGTGTCTCTTGCTAGAATATCAGATTTAGTAATAAAAAAATTGAATATGCAAATTATATTTTCATAACTATTTAAAAAATAAACTCATAAACAATAGACTCTGAAGTCTATGTTTTACATGCTACCAAAAAGTGGAATAGCAAGACATTTCATTAAATGTTGTCCTAACAAATAATAGATATTATTTTTATGTATACACAAAGGTGATAGAAATCAGAGCTGTTAGTTTTTCAGATATGAGGCAGCTGACACCCCTGAAAAGTACATCCTGTCTTTCTACTACTACCTTTGTAGCAAACTCCAGACTGAAGTAGTTGCAGGAGACATTCTTAAAGCATCACTGTACAAGTACTTAGTCACGAAAACCACACTTTTCCCCGTCCATTGGCATGTATACACAGAGCTTCTGTCTCTGGAAGAAAAACACAATTTCCATGAATATCTTTTGCCTGTGTTTGAGTCTCCCATTGGTAATAGCAATGATGAAAAAGGAGTAAAGGAATACAATTTCTCTGGACCTGTCAAACTCCTGTGTTCCAGTTGCCTTGCCTTAACTTTACACAGCAGCAACCATAACAAGAATAAAAAATGCCAGTTCCTCCATTATCAAGAACCAGTGCCTGGTCAATCTAATGCAGCATTTGCTTACAAAGAAGCAAAGGCACTAAAAAGCATGTTGGTTGGTGACCAGATCACTGCATTATTTCACTAACTATGAAACATCATCACAACAATCACAAACCAGAAAAAGCATTGGAAAATATTTGAGTTGAATACATTGAGTAGCGGATTTTTTTTCTTGACCAGTACCCTTTCACATTCTTTTAGGGCACCACACCTCTCTGGTACGTGGGATTGGTATTTTGCATAGAGGGCATTTTACCTTCTCAAGACCACAGGGTGGGCATGGAATGCAGCCCTTGTCAGACTTTGAGGAATATGAATCTTGGACAGAGTTAAGAGAGGATGAAAAGCTGCTTCCAAGATGCTCAGAACCACCAGTTCTGACATATTTTATGAGAAATTCAATCAAAGTATAGACATTCAACTGTACAAAAAAAGATCTTCAAGACCAAGATAATAACGATGGTGTGATCACTCACCTAGTTTCAGACATCCTGGAATGTGAAGTCAAGTGGGCCTAAGAAAGCATCACTACGAACAAAGCTGGTGGAGGTAATGGAATTCCAATGGAGCTATTTCAAATCCTAAAAGATGATGCTGGCACTCAATATGCCAGCAAATTTAGAAAACTCATCAGTGGCCACAGGACTGGAAAAGGTCAGTTTTCATTCCAATCCCAGAGAAAGGTAATGCCAAAAAATACTCAAACTACTGCACAATTGCACTCATCTCACACACTAGTAGATTAATGCTTAAATTCTCCAAGCTAGGCTTCAGCAATATGTGAACCGTGAACTTCCAGATGTTCAAGCTGGTTTAGAAAAGGCAGAGGAACCAGAGATCAAATTGCCAACATCCGCTGGATCATGGAAAAAGCAAGAGAGTTCCAGAAAAACATCTATTTCTGCTTTATTGACTACACTTTTGACTGTGTGGATCACAATAAACTGTGGAAAATTCTTCAAGAGATGGGAATACCAGACCACCTGACCTGCCTCTTGAGAAATCTGTATGCAGGTCAGGAAGCAACAGTTAGAACTGGACATGGAGCAACACACTGGTTACAAATAGGAAAAGGAGTATGTCAAGGCTGTATATTGCCACCCTGCTTATTTAACTTATATGCAGAGTACATCATAAGAAACGCTGGGCTGGTAGAAGCACAAGCTGGAATCAAGATTGCCAGGAGAAATATCAATAACCTTAGATATGCAGATGACACCACCCTTATAGCAGAAAGTGAAGAGAAACTAAAAAGCCTCTTGATGAAAGTGAAAGTGGAGAGTGAAAAAGTTGGCTTAAAGCTCAACATTCAGAAAACGAAGATCATGTCCTCTGGCCCCATCACTTTATGGAAAATACATGAGAAAACAGTGGAAATAGTGTCAGACTTTATTTTTCTGGGCTCCAAAATCACTGCAGATGGTGACTGCAGCCATGAAATTAAAAGACGCTTACTCCTTGGAAGAAAAGTTATGACCAACCTAGATAGCATATTCAAAAGCAGAGACAGTACTTTGCCAACAAAGGTCCGTCTAGTCAAAGCTATAGTTTTTCCTGTGGTCATGTATGGATGTGAGAGTTGGACTGTGAAGAAAGCTGAGCGCCGAAGAATTGATGCTTTTGAACTGTGGTGTTGGAGAAGACTCTTGAGAGTCCCTTGGACTGCAAGGAGATCCAACCAGTCCATTCTGAAGGAGATTAGCCCTGGGATTTCTTTGGAAGGAACGATGCTAAAGCTGAAACTCCAGTACTTTGGCCACCTTTTGCGAAGAGTTGACTCATTGGAAAAGACTCTGATACTGAGGGGGTTTGGGGGCAGGAGGAGAAGGGGACGACTAGGATGAGATGGCTGGGTGGCATCACCGACTCTGTTGGGACCAAACTCTGGCCATGACAGGCTCAGCGAGTTACACTAGGCCTGAAAATAAAACCTGAGTCATGTTTCCAGGAATTATACCCTTGACCCAATCAGGAGATTCCCATTCACGCCAAACCTTGAGCCAATCAGGGTAAGAAGCGAGGTTCAAAATTCACGCACGTGTTCCTCTCAGCCAATCATGTAGTGCCAGCTACCCTGTTACTAAGACAAAGAACTGGCCAGCTACCCTGTTACTAAGACGAAATATACTGCCAGTATATAAACAACTACAACCCAGAGCTCGGGGCTCTTGTTGAATTCCCTTTCGCTGGATGAGACATGGGCCCTAGCTCAAGCTAGCAATAAAACCCCTTTATGCTATTGCATTGCTGTGGATGTCTTATTCTCTCAGTTTTGGGGACTTGGACTCTGGGCACAACACTCAATGGACATGAGACTGAGTGAACTCCAGGAGTTGGTGATAGACAGGGAGGCCTGGCATGCTGCTATTCATGGGGTCGCAAAGAGTCGGACATGACTGAGCAACTGAAGTGAACTGATAGACATTCAACTTTTCCTCAGATTCTGTGTGAGATACCAGTAATCTTATTATTTTGTCTTTTTGCTTCAGCTAACCAGAATGTGTGTGTGCTCAGTCACTCAGTCGTGTCCAACTCTTTGCGACCCCATGAACTGTAGCCCACCAGGCCCCTCTGTCCATGGGATTCTCCAGGCAAGAATGCTGGAGTGAGTTGCCCTTTCCTTCTCCAGAGGATCTTCCCAATCCTAGGGATCAAACCCTGTTCTTCTATCTTCTGCATTGACAGGCGGATTCTTTATCTCTGAGCCACCTGGAAGCCCAGATGGCTGTAGTCAGGTTTTCTATATCGTTAACCATGGAGCCAGTGGTTTCTTAAAGCTGTTGTTTTATCTAAGGGAGTTTGTGTGCTTTATCTTCCACAGAGGATATCTGTTTGAAAAGCACAGCACATATCTAACAACTACTAATTACTCAGACTCAGTCATCTTTATTATTAAACAATTTACACATTTTATGTGAAAGATACAAAGTAAAATAAGGCCAATTTTGTTCATGTAAATAGTTATTTTTAAACATTTTTGTTTAAGAAAACTAAAGTCCATGTCTTAGCATGGGCTATGAGATTTATAACTCCTGTAAAAGGTCAGAATACATATTTCTTCTTGTTCTAATATTTATTTATTTAGTTGCAGCATGCAGAATCTAGTTCCCCGACCAGGGATCAAATCCAGGTCCCCGGCATTAGGAAGGCAGCGTCTTAGCCACTGAACCACCAGGGAAGCCCCACCTATTTGCTTCTTTAGCAGATGATTTCACTAGAAAGACAATTAAACGATGATAATATAACCTGCATGTGCTATGTGCTTTAGTTAACAGAAGTTTTTTTTATGTGGATTATTTCATTTAACCTTGATGACTGTAAAAGAATCAAAGTTTTTTGTATCCACATCTTAGAGATAAGATAACTGAAGCTAAAAGAGTGTAAGTGGCTTTACCAAGGTCCTGAAGGTTATCATGTTGGGAAGCCAACCCAAACACAGGTAGTCTGTCCTCCAGATTATGATTCTTCCTGCTATACCACACTACAAAGTAGCGTGAAGTCTTATTGTCCTAGAGTTGCATTACCTCTTAGTGTAAGTATCAGGGACACGGAAGTAAACCAAGAACAGAGCAGTGGCACAAGGCCCCTGGTCACTTTCCAGGACTTGTAAGTTACTGGAGCTCACTGGCCTTCTGTCAGGAACTGCAAAATGTCTTTTACTCCACTGAATTGATTATTCTCTAGAATATTTCAATGATGTATGTCCCTTTTGACTGGTACAAACAACAAAAGGGTTCTAACTTAGGAGTCCAACCTCTGGTCATGGAGCATCAAAGAGTGAAGTGGCCCCACAGGACGCATGCCCTTTTCCACATATGTACCAATCAGCCAAGCGAGGAGAGACCTAGACCTGAGTGTAAGATGTCAAAATCTAATGTAATCGTAGGTAGCCCAGGTACTAGAAAATAAGACAGATATCTCCACTTTCACATTTTCCATGAAACTTCTGGAATGGATACTGCTGTTAGTCTGGGATCTCCAAAGAGCAAGATCTCTACCAAAACTGAATTAAGAATTCTATTAAAGGAAAATGCCTGTGTAAAAAGAAATGGGGAGGGTGCTGGGAAAGGCTGGGAGAGTCGTTAGACTGCATACAAATTTAATCTGTGAGAATAAGTGACTGAGAGACGGAATGAATGGATGCACCCGAGACTGCTGTGCAGTCTAAAGAAGGTTTGGCAAAAAAAAGTGGGGGAAGGCCTAGAGCCAAACGGGGCCAACAAAGGAGTGCCACCTGTCTTCCAGGACAAGGTCAGCCTCAGTACATCACTGCACTCAGTCCCTGGTGGGAGTCGTCAATAGGAGGCGCAGCCTGGGCCAAACCAAGGGGCGGATGGGTTTCAAAGCTCTGCAGCAGTGGCCCTCCCTCTCTAAGGCGCGTTCCTACTGCCCTACCACAAGGTATGAAGGGAAGGTGTAGCAGAAACACTTTTCAAAATTCTTCAAAATGTCAAAGAGTCTTGTTTTTATCAGAAATTCATTGGTTGTTTCTAAAAAGAACCAATTCCACATAATTTGAGCACAATATCAATAGGATTACCATAAATAGAATACTAAGAAAAGCATTCTGAAATATACCCTTTAGAAAATGAACAATTCTAAATCATCAAATAAAAATAATTCAGTAGTTTAGCTCAACACCAGATGGAGCTCTTTTGCTTTTTAAAACAGTGAAAGAAGCTGGTATTTTCTTAATTTAATACAGGTTTAGACTGATTATTTCATAGCTCTTGAGCCATCGTTTTAAATCATTTGAGTGCACTGACACCATATTTGTCACATTGTAAACCTAATGTTTTTCCAAATACCATGAACTGCAATGTTAATAAAATAAAACCAAGACTAAACACATTGCTAAATCTTTAAAATAAAGTTGCAAATGTCTGCATTCTTCTAAAGGAAATGTTAAGACCTAATGTAAATCTATCCTTAAAAAAACTGATAATTACAGAAAATGCTCTCTTAAATCTCTAATTTGCTCTATAGTCATTCTTTTTTTATACAAAATACCTTTTCTATAAGAAAAATATTAAAAAAAAAACAAGTCTTAGCTTATAAAGTATAATATTTTTAACAACTTTGCTGTGCCAATTTTCAAAAGAAGCTAAAGGATTAAATTAGCAATGTTTATAATGTAGACATGCTTTTTTGTAAGTAAATCCTAACTGTGGGAGGTATTATATTTATGTTCTGTGCCTCTTCTTCAGGGTTCTTTCGTTGTCATTGCAGGGAGACAGATTTAGGTACAAAAATATGAACTTTTATAATCAAAAAACATTTTTTAAAATGATAGGACTGACATAACCTTCATTCATTCAAGAAATACTTGCAGAGCTTGCTTTTGCTGAAGCTGCTTTTGTTGTTCACCCCCTGGAGTTTCAGAGTTCAGAAAGCATACAATGAAGCAATCAGTTATACTAAAGGCTATTGTTGGATAAGGCAATGGCAACCCACTCCAGTACTCTTGCCTGGAAAATCCCTTGGACGGAGGAGCCTGGTAGGCTGCAATCCACGGGGTTGCTAAGAATCGGACACGACTGAGCGACTTCACTTTCACTCTTCACTTTCATGAATTGGAGAAGGAAATGTCAACCCACTCCAGTGTTCCTGCCTGGAAAATCCCAGGGACGGGGGAGCCTGGTGGGCTGCCATCTATGGGGTCGTACAGAGTCTGACATGAGTGAAGCAACTTAGCAGCAGCAGCAGCAGCAAAGGCTATTGTAATTAAGGAAATAGAGGATACTGTGGAAGCACAGCAAGGAAATCTAATGGCTGTTCTAGTCTAAGAGAAGATCTTCCCAAGATGTGAAATTTAAGCAGAGACTGCAAAGTAGGAAAGAAAGAGACAAAAAACAAGCAGCAGAGTGTTTTAGGTGAAGAAACAGCTTTTATAAAGGGCTGGGGGTGAAATAGAGTAGGTCAAATCTATAAAGTAAAAACATTTTAACACAGCTAAAATACATGGTTCTAGAGGGAGAGAAATAAAAGATTAGGAGAGATTTGTTACCACTAGGAAGTGGGGTATCGTTTGACTGAATTAAGAAAAGTGAATTTTATCCAAGAACAATGGGTAGTATTTAGAAATCAAGGTTCTGAATTAAAAATTGAAAGGCTGTGATAACCAGCCTATGAAACGTTCAGTGTCTATGGATAAATCATCAATATCCCTACTAAAATAAACTGCTTAGACATGATAACTTCAGCTTTTCTTGTCCATTAGGACAGCAACATTGAATGAAACACAGACTCCATTTATATAATTACTATTGACTTCAATGACTTTAAAAAGTTATACTGCCTTTCAGATTTTCTCTTCTTGGTGTAATTACACTTATACCCAAAGCACCCTCATTGTTAAAGTGAAATTTCAGTGTTACACTTTCAGAAAAAGACAGCCACTAATTTACTCAAAACATTTCTGGGCAGGAAATTTCAAATGGAGCAAATCTGAATTCAGCTCTAAGATAAGATGATTCTAAATACTTTGCTAAGTAGACCCATCTATGCCAAGAGATATGCTCTGCATGTTGTGGGGCACGCTGGCTATTTTCATGTATTTCAAAGCACTGTGATATTGTTTTCAGTTCCCATGGCTTTCTTGTCAGGTGCAAAATGATTGTGAGCCTCCTGAAGGTTAAAAACTGATGCACATCCTGCTGAAAAGAAGAGCAAAACTTCCAAAGAGTGAACCTCTCATACCTTCCTCCACCACTCACTATCAAATCATCTCTTTCTCTTTTGGAAAATATAAGAACTCTTCCTTGTGTTACATTTTATGTAAAATCTGAATTTACTTACTTTCAAATTTTGTTTATTACATCACTTGCATCATTCAATTGTTATTTTTTTTTCTATCTGTGAAAAGTGGTTATTTGAGTTGAGATGAAATATATTATCATTTTCCCATTAAAATTCACAGAAATATTTTTTAATAATTGTGGTTTTACGTGATGGTGTGGTTTTCAGAATGAAATAATGTCACCAATCAAAGAATAAATGTTCATTAAAGGACAGAATTGAAACCAAACATTTGAGACATGGCAGTAAATGTAAATAGGCTTCCACAAAGCAAGAAATTATAAACGAGAAATAACGATTAAAACAGGATATTTTTAAGTCATGTGAGATTACTATATGAGTAAATGAACAGTATAATTTCCCAGGAAAATGCAACGTACTAAATTGATTCCGTTACAGATAGAACGTTTAAAAAAGTGTATAGAAAAAACCAGTAAAAGTTATTACAGGACTACTCCATGTGATAGCACCAAGTACAGATAATTTCTAGCAGGCAAATTCTACCCAAAACACCAAAGACCAGGTAATTCCTATGGTATATATTGTTCTAGTGCATAGGGCTTCCCTGGTGGCTCAGATGGTAAAGGATCCACCTGCAATGCTGGAGACCTGGGTCCAGTCACTGGATTGGGAAGATCCCCTGGAGGAGGGCATGGCAACTCATTCCAGTATTCTTGCCTGGAGAATCCCCATGGACTGAGGAGCCTGGTGGACTATTGTCCATGGGGACGCAAAGAGTCAGACACAACTGAGTGACTAAGCACCCACAATGCATAGGAAAAGAGGCAAATCCCCCAGATTCTTTCTACAAAGTAAGTATATCCACATACGATATTCACATATGATAAAAACAGGACAAAATATTGCAGGCCAATCTGACTTATGAATTTTAATGCAAAATTCTAAATAAAATATGAGCAACACAGAACCCAAAACCATAATAAGAAAATAGTACACTGTGATCAAATTAGATTTATTCTAGTAATACATGACTGACTAGTGGAGGCAATGGAATTCCAGCTGAGCTATGTCATATCCTAAAAGATGATGCTGTGAAAGTGCTGCACTCAATATGCCAGCAAATTTGGAAAACTCAGCAGTGATCACAGGACTGGAAAAAACCAGTTTTCATTCCAATCCCAAAGAAGGGCAGTGCAAAAGTATGTTCAACGCCAGACAGTTGCACTCATTTCACATGCTAGTAAGGTTATGTTCAAATTCCTTCAAGTTAAGCTTTAGCAGTACTGAACCAAGAACCTCCAGATGTACAAGCTGGGTTTAGAAAAGGCAGAGGAACCAGAGATCAAATTGCCAACATTTGTTGGATCATAGAGAAAGCAAGGGAATTCCAGGAAAAAACATCTACTTCTGCTTCATTGACTGTACTAAAGCTTTTGTGTGGATCACAACAAACTGTCGAAAATTCTTAAAGAGATGAGAATACTGGGCCATCTTACCTATCCCCTATCTTCTGAGAAACCTGTATGCAGGTCAAGAAGCAACCATTAGAACCTTACATGGAACAACTGATTGGTTCACAACTGGGAAAGACGTGCATCAAGGCTGCATGACGTCACCCTTTTTATTTAACTTATATGCAGAGTACATCATGTGAAATGCCAGGTTGGATGAATCACAAGTTGGAATCAAGATTGCCAGGAAAAATATCAACAACCTCAGATACACTTAAATGGCAGAAAGTGAAGAGGAGCTAAAGAACCTCTTGAAACTTAAATATTTAGAGCTGCGTAGACATGATAACTTCAGCTTTTCTTGTCCATTAGGACAGCAACATTGAATGAAACACAGACTCCATTTATATAATTACTATTGACTTCAATGACTTTAAAAAGTTATACTGCCTTTCAGATTTTCTCTTCTTGGTGTAATTACACTTATACCCAAAGCACCCTCATTGTTAAAGTGAAATTTCAGTATTATACTTTCAGAAAAAGACAGCCACTAATTTATTTTTATATTCAAAAAACTAGGCTCATGGCATCTGATCCCATCACTTCATGGCAAATAATTGGGGGAAAAGTGGAAGCAGTGATAGATTTTATTTTCTTGGGCTCCAAAATCGCTGTAGCTATGAAATTAGAGGACTCTTGCTCCTTGAAAGGAAAGCTATGACAAACCTAGACAGCATATTAAAAAGCAAAGACATCATTTTGCCAACAAATTTTCATACAGTAAAGCTATGATTTTTTTCCAGTCATCCCATGTATGGATGTGAGGTTTGGACCATAAAGAAGGTTGAAAACCAAAGAATTGACACCTTCGATTGTGGTGCTGGAGAAGACTCTTGAGAGTCTCTTGGACTGCAAAGAGATCAAACCAATCAATCCTAAAGGAAATCAACCCTGAATATTCATTGGAAGGACTGATGTTGAAACTGAAGCTCCAATATTTTGGCCACCTGATGCAAAGAGCCAACTCATTGGAAAAGACCCTGTTGCTGGGAAAGTTTGAAGCCAGGAGGAGAAGGGTACAACAGAGGACGAGATGGTTGGATGGGATCACCGACTCAATGGACATGAATTTGAGCAAGCTCTGGTAATGGTGAAGGACAGAGAGGCCTGGCATGGGAAAGTCCATGGGGTTGCAAAGAGTCAGATATGATGTAGCAACTGAAAAAGAAAAATAGATCCACACCTCTCACCATATATGAGAATAAAGTCCAAATGGTTAAAGACCAATCAAGTATGAAAGAAGAAAGAAAGAGAAAAAGAAAGAAACCTTACAGTAGTAGAAAAATCAGATAAATTTCCTTATAATCGGAACATGGGGAAAGCTTTCTAAAAATGATCAGGAATGCAGATGCAACTAATGATAATGTTAGATAAATTTGACTGCCTAAAGAGAAAAAATCTTTTGCATTAACAAAAAGACTAAATACCATAAGCAAAGCCAAAGGATGACAAGCCAGAAGAAAATATTTGAATAGATGTCATATATAAAGGGCTGATCTAACATGTTAAAAAAAAAAATCCTAGAAGCTAAAGGAAAAAGAACGGTCCCCACCATGAAGACCATGACCATAATGAAGTAGCAGAGACTAGAATATGCTCCCATCTTAAACAACTGAAAAAACAGACAAAACACTTGAAAGAATGGTTTTTAGACATTGCATCACAGGCAGCACAGCACGAGAGAAGCAAAACAAACGAAGCGAGTCCTTTGATGGCCCCAGCTTACTGCCTGGACAGAGTTTCAGGCCACAGAAAAGGGAGGAGGAACTCAGAGCCAGGCTGTCCACTGAGCTGAGGAGACAGAGTTAGAATTTGGAAGAGGTTAGGATGGGGCAGAGTACCAGAGAGGAAAAAGTTGCTAGGGCAGGAGATGGCTGTGCAGCTAGAGAGCTAAAGAGGACTCCTCTTGAGTCTTCAGCTAAGCTCTGGTAAGAACAGGCATGTGAAGCAGCCTCCGAGGCCAGAGAAAGAACCACTGGAGAGGAGCAGATGGAACAATCCTCAGAGTTTACACAGCACTGGGAATAGTTTATTTCCCCCAAGCCTGAGTGGAGAAGCCTGAAATGGGGAATCTGGGAGAATATGAATCTGTCACGACAGAAAGGAAGTCAGAGCTAGCTTAGGGATGGGAGTGAGAGAGGAAAAGGAGATGGATTACAATGGATGCAAGGGAATCAGTATGTTCATTACATATGTTAAAGTTCAAAAATTGTATATTCTAAACAGGTACTGTTTATCCTATGTTGATTATTCCTCAGTATAAAACTATAAGGGAAAAAAACTTTTTGAAAAATTAAGAGGAAGAGAAAAGAGACCAAAACCCCAATAGAAAAATTGGAGGATAGGAGCAGACAGTTTTTTAAAAAAGAAAAATACTCTTAAACATATGAAAAGATGAATAATTTCACTTGTAAGAGAAATGCAATTCAGTGCTCTGTAGTAACGTAAATGGGATGGAAATCCAAAAAAGGGATATATGTATACATATAGATGGTTCACTTTTCTGTACAGCAGAAACTAACACAACGTTGTAAGGAACTATACTCCAATAAAAAGTAATTACCAAAACAAACTCTGAAACAAAAGAGAGAAATGCAAAATGCTGATGCCATTTTTTTACTTCTCATGTTGGCAGAAATTTAGGAGGTTTGCACTACACACTTGAACTGATGAAGAAGCAGTCATTCTCAAAATTTCCAGGTGGCTGACAGGGAAAAACGGTACAATCCACTCAATGGAAACTGGCAACATATACCAAAACTGTGAAGCTTTTATTCTTTGTTCCAGCATTCTCATTTCTAGGGATTTACCCTAAAGATACACCTACAAAGGTTTATTAAATGTGGCTTTACTGGTAATAGCAAAAATAAGGAACCATCTAGATGGCCATCCTTAGGAGCCTCATTGAATAAGTCATTGAACATTGAAATGATTATTACATAACTCCAAAGTTGAATTCTAATAAAAATAAATGAAATATGTTTTGAACTGATGACATAATTATAGAAAAAGAACTAAAGTATCTTTAAAGTACAGTGATCTGTCCTTATCCTTAGGTGATACACTTTTAAGGACAAAAAGAACTGCAAGCAAATATTGAACTTTACTTCAAATATTTGGCTTTGGTAGTGGACTTGGCATGATAATTCTAATTAAAGTTTATACCAATTATAGGAAAGAGCAAAGGAATTAGTATTTGGGGAACTGAGATTTTCTCTATGGGAGAAAGGAGATGTATATATGGAAAGTAAGAAACTTGGGACGTGATTTCGGAATAGGAGGTATTAGTATTTCAAAAGGGCTTCCCTGGTAGCTCAGCTAGTAATGCAGGGGACACGGGTTTGATTCCTGGGTCAGGAAGATCCCCTGGAGAAGGGATTGGCTACCTGCTCCAGTATTCATGGGCTTCCCTGGTGGCTCAGACAGTAAAAAATCTGCCTACATTGAGGGAGACCTGGGCTTGATCCCTGGGTTGGGAAGATCCCCTGGAAGAGGGCATGGCAACCCACTCCAGTATTCTTCCCTGGAGAATCCCCATGGACAGAGGAACCTGGCAGGCTACAGTCCATGGGATTATGAAGAGTCAGACACGATTGAGTGACTAAGCACAGTACATACAGTATATCAAAACAAATTTTTTCAAAAATATATATTTTCTAGTTCTCTCCATTGGAAGGACATAGAAGCTAAGTGAACACACCTATTTCCCAAAGTTAAAAACTGTTCAGGGTCTGAGGTTTTATCCTGCTCGCAACCCAACAAACCAGTCTGCCAGAGCTTCATGAATCCAGCAGAATACAAGGAACTTCTGGGTCAGCCAAGACTCCATATTCATAGAAACAGCAGTGGCTTCACTGGTGGCTCAGACGGTAAAGAATCTGCCTGCAATGTGGGAGACCGGAGTTCGATCCCTGGATTGGGAAGATCCCCTAGAGGAAGTCATGGCAACCCACTCCAGTTTTCTTGCCTGGAGAATCCCCATGGACAGAGGAGCCTGTTGGGTTGCAGTCCATGGTGTCGCAAAGAGTCGTACACAATTGAGCCACTAAGCACAGAGTCATCATTTGTGCCAGCTCCCCAGCCCCAATTTCCAAGGGCAATGGGAAAGAACCAGGTGGTATCAGGACATGCAGTGGGTTCTATTACAGAAGGACCCTGAACTTAGGTAACCCGAATCTTATAGAATGTGAAGGCTGTCTGGCATTTGCCCCAGAGAAAGACATTATTATACTGGACAGTAAACAAACCTGTCCTTGGCTCTGGAGAAGGTATATCTTCTACGACTATTCACTAACTACACAAACATCTTTGTAAAGACCATCCAGAGCAAAGGGCAGTTACTGCATCATTCACAAGATGTACAGAAGCGTAAGAGAACCAGCATCTAGATCTAAGTGTCTAAATATTATTCCCCACTTAAAAAAAAGAAAGACTCTTTGACAAATGGCTGATTATAAGTTTGGAGCAAGGAAGGTACAGGTAGGTCTGGCATATCCTATTATGTCAGAAAACAGGGAATCCTTAAAAATTGATGAAGACATTCCAAGGAACACAGGAGCTAGAACAATTTGAGCATCAAAGAGAAGAGTTGTAGAGAGGATTTCAACATATTATATACAAAAAGAACCTGTAAGACCATAGTAATCCTTAAAAAGGTGGTTGTGCCAGCTAGTAAGTGAAGGAGCAATGAAGGAATGAGAAAATAAATATGGATCATCAATGAATGCTGAAACATTTGGTTAAAAAGTCATTGGGGAACACAACATTGACAACACTTCAAAGACTGTTAATTGACTATGAATATAAATATTACTTTTATAGAGGAGAGATCTGACAAGCTTCACCTTAACCAAATGTTTAAACTTTACATCACCAGTGATGAGGCAAATTGATATTATATGCCTCCCAATGCCATGCACTGAAAGCAATATCACCTATGTAGTATTCTTATACCAGTCATGAGGAGACTATGAGATAAATGCAAATTGTGGACCATTCTACAAAATAACTGACTTGGACTCTTCATAAAAGTCAAGTCAAGGCCCCCACAAGAAAGACTGATAGTGTGTTCAAGATAAAATATTAAAGAGACATGACAACTGAATGCAACAAATAATTGTTGATTGGCTTCTGTTTTTTTAAGCTATTGAAATATTATTGAACAACTGGAAATTTGATATATGGCCCATTTATTAGATAATACTCATTGGTGTATCAGTAATATTGTGATAATAATATTGCAGTTATGAAAGAAAATGCCCTAAAGTATTAAAAATAAAACATCTGTCTGCAACTTAATTTCAAATGATTTGGAAAAACAGAGTATGAATGTGGAAAAATGCAAATTGATTCAATCTAAGCAAAAAGCATATGAGTGTTCATTGCATTGATCTTCCAACTTTTCTATAGGTTTGAAGGTGAAAACCTACAGTTGTGTCCAACTCTTTGTGACCCCATGGACTGTAGTCTGCCAGGCTCCTCTGTCCATGGAATTCTACAGGTGAGAATACTGGAGTGGGTAGCCTATGCCTTCTCCAGGGGATCTTCCCAACCCAGGAATCAAACCAGTGTCTCCCACATTGCAGGCAGACTCTTTACCACCTAAGCTAGAAAACAAGACAATAAATCACATTTCCTGGTCATTCTTTTCACACTGTGATCCTAATCCCTTATGGACTTTCAACTTACCCATCTTTAGGATCATTTAAAGTTCTTCTTTGGAAGCATTTTCTGATTTCCTTATGATTTAAACATAGAATATCATCAAAAACTGTATGTGGAATGCTGCTGTACAAACGCCATGTCTTTGACCTAAGGTTGATAATAGCCTTATCCTGTGTCCAAGATCATTACTTTGTTTAAAATCTTGAATTTCTAGACTATACACATTGAGATCATATCTTAACTGACTCTCAGGTCCCTCTTCTGGCTCTGTGTGTAACTGGTACACATAGATACATCTAATGTGGATTAATTTCTCATGTCTTTTCCATTATTGAAATTAAATATGCTTATTTTTATCCATGCATATAGTTATCAAGATATTCTTATAGTTTATCCCATAATAACTAGAATTCCCAAAATAGCTTAGTGACAAGTGATATCTTCAAGTATAAAGATGTCACTGTCCATACCTGCTTTCCTTATTTATAAATTGTTAAACCTGTCCAGCCCTACCTGCTTCAGTTTTGGAGGTCTCTACTATTCACAGTCCTCTTCCCAGAGAGTTTTTGTTTTTATGTTTCTAATACTATTCTTTACATCTTTTAAGTAGCCTACCCCCCTCAACACTTTATCCCTTCATATCACTGGGAAATATTATGCAGACTTTTTGAATGATAAGACAGATTATGTATCATGTCTGTATGTCCTCATTCTTATATGTCCCCTCAAATAAATATGAGCCAGATGTAATAATCTTAAATAAATCATGCTGTCTTTCCCTTACAGAAAACATCTGTTTAAGTGTTCTAAATTCCATTTAGTCCACTGAGGTCAGTACACTGATGTTCTATGCAGCCATTGCCTTATTTCCTTTCAGGTTTCATCTCACTTCCTTAACTCTCATTTATGTGGACACATCATCTCTGTTTTAACCACTGCATTATGTCATTATTTATATTTGGGTCATGACAACCTAAAAGGTACTGAAAAAGGCACAGGGGTTTTGTAGCACTTCTGTCTACTCCCAAATCCCACACAGGTGTGTGGCTCACCTCACTTTTATCTGTGTGATGCCCTCAAAGGTTCAATGAAAGTTGGTAGAATCCATTATTAAATTATACCACTGTCAGCAGTTCACACAATCACACAGAATCCAAGAGAGTGCTCATGACACATTCCTGAATTCTACACTGAGTTGTATCTTCCAACTCAAAAATTTAGAGGTGTCACCAGTGGTCTCAATGCTACTCCGTTGACTGTAGCTCTTTTGAAGAAGTGGTTACATGCCCGGGAGAGGAGTTGGTGGAACAGCCCTTCCCTATTTGGTTCTAAGAATTTACATTCATAAAGGATTCAGATCTGGGCAAATAAAACTTGATCCACCTACCTGTCTATCATTCTATCTATCCATCACTTCATACATTTAATAAATATTAGGATGAAAAAGCCCGAATGTTGGTTCAGTGACCTGGGAAATGGCAAAGGTGTACCAGTAGAGAATCAGATTAACAGGGTGTAAGTACTCCTGTTTAAATGCCAGTGGGACAGAGTGGGAAGAGATTGAGACAGGGCAGAGCCTGGAGGGCCAGAGTTAAGAGCCAGTTCCTGAGAAAGGGACCAGGATCCCTTGTCTTATGGGAGGCTTAAAACCAAACAAGATCTCCACCCCTGCCTACACTGGTTAGGAAGATGGCACAGGAACCAAGTGATAGAGGGTTTTAGAAGCATTCTTAATGATAACACAGGAACTGCTTTACAATGCTGTATTAGTTTCTGCTGTACAACAACGTGAATCAGCTATATGTATATATAGTGAAAGTCGCTCAGTCGTGTCCAACTCTTTGCGATCCATGGACTATACAGTCATGGAATTCTCTAGGCCAGAATACTGGCGTGGGGGGATCCATGGACTATACAGTCATGGAATTCTCTAGGCCAAAATACTGGAATGGGTAGCCTTTCCCTTCTCGAGGGGATCTTCCCAACCCAGGGATCAAACCCAGAACTCCGGCATTGCCGGTGGAATCATCACCATCTGAGGCACAAGGGAAGCCCTATGTATATATAATTTGTTGTTAAATGAATGATGTGCATGACAAAAGTCAGAAGTGTTAAATTGTTATAACCTTGTCATCAAGCCCCCGAAGTGCCTGGAAGAGTGTAAAAACAGGTACAGAGCATTGGCAGAGGGAACACAATCTTACCAATCCATCATAAGAATTCAAATCATAATTCAATCTTAGGAATTCAATCATAAACATATTTAAGGTTCAGATAGTACAAAACACTTATTACCTATGTTGCATGGGCCAGTGTGTACTCAGAAGTCCTATTTCTGTTCCTCAATCCTCTCACTTATTCCAAATTTCTCCTGCTGAGGAACACATCATTCTGGTGTCTTCTGTGGTCAAGGATTTTGAAGTCTGTTTTTAGCTCTATTTTCTGGTGCAACAGTGGTTCCTCAAATTTTTCATAAAGAAGCACTTCGCTCAGCAAACAAAACTCTTCAGATTATTGCTAATAACTTCAATCTATCTTTAGACTAAAAGATCCCTCCTAAATGATGAGAAACTGAAAGACAACTGAAGAAAGCTTCTCTCTCTAGGTAAAGAGCAGATCAAGATGGTTCTGTAATTTTTAAAACTCTAGACATCCTATATATGTACTGTTCTGGGAGGTAGAAAGACAAAATCATGTCTGATATGTCAAAGGCAGTCAGTTATTAAGACTCCACTCCATGCTTTCACCCACCTTGTTATCTTTTTCCTTAGGCAGAGTATCCACACACAGTCACCACCTCAGAACTGCCAGGAGTGAGTAGTGCTGGCATGAACAACTGAAGCAACCAGGAATGTTAGAGAAGGAAAGAGTTTGGAAATTCTCCAGACACTCACAATCCACTTTACTTTTCTGTTCAGTGTTGAATTCCACTGTGCAGCATCCTTGCCCAGTCCTGAAAGCTCTGTTGATAAACTCCTTCAATGACAAAGAGCCTCATCACTATGGTGAGTCTTTTTTTATACAGCACTAAATGCTATGATACACCGCTCCAATTCCTCTCCTCTCTGCACCCTCTCTGCCCCTTTTAGGATGGAGGCACCCCTTCCCAGTCCCGCTGGGAATGTCAACAGGTGAGCCTTTCAGTTGCATCTAGCTTGAGGAACTGTCCTCAGCTGAAGAGAGTCACTGTGCCCAACATGACACCTCTTTTCTAGGTTGAATTGATACGAGGAACAAAGGATTTTTCCCTCTTGCCTCAACTCAGGACGCTGTCTCACATCAAGCCCATGGAATAGGCTGAGGCTTTTGTTGAGGTGGTATAACAGTTCAGCTTTTCACTCGGCCCAGTCCTGCTCCCTTCACTCTCCCTATGGGTTGTTGATTCTAAGAACACTTCTCTATAAACCTCCTACATGGAGATCGCCATCTCATCTCAGAGGCAGTTTCTCAAGGAACCCAACTTGTGGTATAAAGTATAAATCTACTTCAGTATTAGAAAAGTCTACTTGTCCTAATTCTGACCTCAGAAGCTGTACTGGATAAAACAATCTCTGTCCTGCATGATGGTCTTTTGGACCTTTGACGTTATTAAGCGCCTGAGGGAGTTTGTGAGATGGAAGAGGCACCAGAGAATGCCGTAAGACTTTAGGGCCAGAAGAGTGTGATGTCTTGGAAACCATGCCTGCCTCAGAGCTGCCAAGCACAGCTAGAGATATTCCCACCCACGGGACTAGTTGTTCCATACACAATTTCCCATAACCAATCTTAAAAACACTCTGTATTAGTTTTCTATTATGTAAATAGTTCCTGCATAAAAAATACCACAAACCTAGTGGCCTTAAACAACACCCACTAATTAGCTCACCATACCCACAGGTCACAAGTCCAGGAGGGCTCCGCTAGATTCTCTACTTAGGGTCTCACAAAGGCAAAATCAGTTTCAGTGGGGCTAAGATTTTATCTGAAGGATCTGAGGAAAAACCCTCTCCCAATCTGGTTCAGGTTGTTGGCAGGATTTAGTTTTTTGTAGTTGTAGAAATCTCCATTTCTTTGCAGGCAGGCAGTCAAGCATGGACCATTTTCTGCTTTTAGAGGCCTTTCTCATATAGCCCTTTCCATCTCCAAATTGGTGAAGTCCTGTATATTCTTCTCATGCCAATCTCTCTAACTTCCTCTTCTGCTATTAGCCAGAGAAGGCTTTTTGCTTCAAAGGGCAAACAAGTAGCTCTAGATATAGCTCACTTTAAGAAAATACACACATGTAAAATCCAGACTTATTATGAAAACACAACTGAATAGTGATCTATAACATCATAGGCTTTTCACAAAATTTAAAATTAGAAGGAAAAGTTATCTAACCCTTTCAAACAAAAGATTAATTAGCAAAAACTTAAAGTGAAATAGTAATTACCCAAAATAGTTACAAAATAACTTCTGTGTATAAAATATGTATAATGATATTTTTTTAAAAAGTAGGTTACCATGTATCCTTAAATGATACAGTGTTTCAAATTGACATGTATATCTGAGAATGGAAGTCTAAAAAACATAATAATTGAAAATTTTCACTTGCAGAATGCCAATTTCAAATTATTCTTTTTATATGTTAATAGTTGAATGCATCAATTCTAAAAGTAATATATGTTATTTTACATTCTGAAAAAAAGTACAGAAAGCATAAAGGAGAAGATAAAAGTCACTCAATTCTAATTCCAGATGTAACCATTTTAAAGATTTGGTGAATATGCATTAAATTTCCTAACTGAATGTCATTAACCATTCTATTTAAATTTCATTTTAATAAATACATATTAGTTCACTGTATGAATAGACTTTAACCTACTTAAGTTACACTAATTTTGGATATTTATACTTTTAATATGTTTGCCGTGATAACATATTATGATGAACATTATGATCTTCATTTTTTATCATTTCCTTGGGATTAATTTCTGAATTAAAAGATATGAACACTTTCAGATTCTTGAAACTCTTGGACTCAAGGCCACTAGGCAGAGTGTAGGGCAGAACTGAGGTACCTTACTGAAAATAGACGGATTAAGTAAAAGTCAATATATGTTAAGAGATGAGATCTTCATTATTCACCTCTTCACTCACTTGGCTCCCAAAACACCGGCAGCCAGGATTCAAGACACTGACTCAACAGAAAAATCCTGTAGATAATGACATTTGGAAATCCTACAATGAAAAGCTAAGTCTCATTTAATAATTCTACATCTTAAAATTAATCTATTACTCTTTATATCCATAATCTGCACCAGTAGTATCTTTCAACTCAAACTACATTTTTCAGCGTGTTCTCCATTTATTCACAATTATAATATTGTGCAGAATACTTTTCACTGCCCTAAAAATCCTCTGTGCTCTGCCTACTTATTCCCTGCTCAGTCACCAATCTTTTTACTGTCTCCATAATTTTGCCTTTTCCAGAATGCCATAGGTTGGAATCAATGTATTTTGCCTTTTCAGACTAGCTTCTTTCACATAAGCTTCCTCTATGTCTTTTCATGGCTTGACAGCTCGTTTATTTTTCACACTAGATATTATTCCATTGTCTGGGTGTACCCTGTTTGTTTTTCCATTCACCTACTGAAGAACATCTTGGTTGCTTCCCAGTGTTGGCAATTATGAATAAGGCTTCTATAAACATCCTTGTTGCAAGTTTTTGTGTGAACAAGTTTTCAACTCATTTGGTAAATACCAAGGAATCTGACTGCTGGGTTGTGTGGTAAAAATAGGTTTAATTCTGTATGAAACTGCTGAAGTATTTTTCCAAAGTAGCTGTACCATTTTGTATTCCCATAAGCAGTGAACACACACTCATGTTGCTCCACATCCTCACCAGCATCGTGTTGCCAGTGTTTGGATTTTAGACATTCTAACAGATGTGTAGTGGTATCTCCTTGTGTTAATTTGCAGTTCCCTAATCAGGGCTTCCCTGGTGGCTCAGATGGTAGTCTGCCTGCAATGTGGGTAACCTGGGTTCCATCCCTGGGTTGGGAAGATCCCCTGGGGAATGAAATGGCAACCCAGTCCAGCATTCTTGCCTGGAGAATTCCATGGACAGAACAGCCTGGTGAACTACAGTCCATGGGGTCACAAAGAGTTGGAGGAGACAGAGCTCCTAATATACACAATGGCATATGATATGGAACATCTTTTCATACCTTGTTTGACAACTACATTTCTTCTTTGGTGAGGTGTCTGTTCAGGTCTTTTGCCCACCTTAAAAATCAGTTTGTTTCTTTTCTCATGTTGAGTTTTAAGAGTTATTTGTAATTTTGAACAACAATCTTTTTTCAGATGTCTTTGGCAAACATTTTCTCCCAGTGTTGGCCTTTTTCCCCTCATTATCTTGACAGCATCTTTGCAGAGGAATTTTAAATTTTAATGAAGTCCACTTTATCAATTATTTCTCTCATAGATTGCTTTTTGGTGTTATATTTTAAAAGTCATTACCATGCCCAAGGTCATCTAGATTTTCTCCTAGGCACTATATTCTAATGTCAAGTGTATTTTTAAAGCAAATGAACTCCGAAAAGAGAATAAAGGGTCTATACTAGACAGGGCAGCCACTATTTTTTATTTATCGTTGTATCTCCAAACACTAAAATTCAGTTTGGCACATGTCAAGTAATAACGTATACAATGACCTGGATGAATGAATGTAACTGGTCTTTTTAGCCAGAATTTAAACTCCCACCACTAACGCCTACCCAGCTCGCCCCCCCTTCCTCATCTTCTGGCCTCCCTCGGAGCAGCTCAGGCCTCCGAGCCCTTCAGCGGCCCCTCGACTCTTGCTGTTCTTGGCCCTCCAAGCTGCAGGTGGTAGCTTCTCGGGGGCGGTGCGTGGACACGGGTGTCCCTCGCCCGGGGCAGCCTTGCGATCCGAGAAGGAAGCGTGAAGAGCACTAGGCGGCGAAAGAGCGCGGCTTCGGGCGCGGGGCTGGAGACGCTCGACGGCTCGCCGCGGGCGCTCGGGACCCTGCTGAGAGCTCGCTCCAGCGGGAGGGGCGAGGGACCCAGACGGGGAAGCGGGGCGCCCCGGCCTTGGTCAGCCCCAGGTCGGGTGGCGGCCAACAGAGCGCCCATCTGCCCGGGTCCTCCGGCGCAGGGGCGGTCCGGCCGCGGGCCGTGGGGTTTCCGAGATCCTCGCAGCTTGGCCCGAGGGCGAAGGGGAGGGAGGGCGCTCGCTAACACCTCAGCCCTTCAGTCCCAGGTTCTTTCGCAACGGAAGCGGGCCGCCTTTTCCTTCAGCTCTCGGTTTCCCGGCGGCGGCCCGAGCCGTGCCCCGGGCAGGGGCGCCTCGAGCGCCCCGGGAGAGACCTCGCCGACCCCCGCGCCTGATACCTGCTGTGCGCCTTTGCAGCGATTCTCAAGTGGGCATGTTTCAGGTGGGCAGGGCCAGCATCCCCAAACCTGCCGCCCACAGCCTGGAGGACCTGGACTCTGTGCAGCGCGTCCTCTTACACAGGTCAGTGCCGGGCCGGGGTATTCGGCGAAAGACCTCCCTTCGTTCCCGGGGAGGATGGCGAGCGGAGGGGCGACCTTTCCTTCCGGGGTCTTGCCGGGAACGTCTCTTTTGGGATTCTCCTCCGTGCGGCCCTCCGGATAGGAGTTGAGTCCTAGCCTCCACCCCTTCCAGAATCGGATGCCCCGGATTCACCCGAATTTGGTCGTGGGGAGTCTACCTCCGCGCGGGATCTGGTTATCCACCTCACTGCAAAATACATCACATACACGGCGGGGGAGAAAAGCCAAGCTGTTCTTTAAACACCTCTAAACTTTCTCCAGGATTTAAAAAAAAAAAAAAAAGAGCTGAGAGTTTTGTTTGGATTTTGGTTGTGATCTGAATTAGAAGGAGCTACTTTTTAACAATTCTAAATTCTACGTGCCACCACCACACACACACACACAGAGGTTCACGGATGCGCGTCCACACACACAACTGCACAAAAGAAACGAGTTCGTCTCAGAAGGGTGAGAATCCCAACTTGCCGGTAAACTGCTAATGTAGTCATTTACTTTGTCCAACCTTAAACTTTATGTAAAATGGACTAACAAATATTAAATCCCATGGTAACGGTAAGCGGTTTATGGAAGAAAAAGTAAGAATTCACATGGAAAGCAAATTCTCTTTCCATTTTAAGATTAAGAGAGAATGGTTGAAAGGCCAGGCAGCTAATGCTGCTTTAATTCTAGGAAAGCCTGGACTTGGTAAGACTAATGTGGGGGAAAACTCTTTTAGAAATATATCAAAAGTATCTCTTGAATACATTTGTAGGGAGAAAGTGTAAGTGGTGCTTAGTAAGCAACTGTCAGGGGAGGCTTATGTGGGTTCTCTCATCTGCAAACGTTTCATGTGACCCTTTTAAGTCTTTGTACAAAACCATATGAGCTGTAGAAATCCTGTTCTGTTAGAAGTGTGAGTAAAGAAGAAAGACATCGTGCAAGGAAGAAATCGGGTCTCTTCGATTTTAAAACTGTCTTCTGAAACCTGCCATTTTCCACAGTTGGCTTTCTTCTCTTCTTCCCGCTGAAGAGCCCCAGCCGTAAACAATAAAATATTATCAAATGAGCAACTAAAGGGGGATTCTGCTAAATTCCCAAAGACAATTCTCACTGCATTTGATAAAATTAACAGTCCAGGAATAAGCCCCCAAAGTATTAACTAGACATTCATTCACGGCATGACTTTGATAAAGCCAGGAAGACTGTTTGTTTTAAATGCTTAAAACTCTGATGCAACAGAATTCCTTCATGTTTTAAATGTCAGGTGCCAAAAAATTCCAAACTGACTAACATTACAGGCTTTTGGATCCAAAGCACAAACCTGTCTGAATGAACTAGGACAAAAGAGCATGTTTAAACTACAGCCATCAAAACTGAGATGATTATTTCAGAAGTAAGTAGTGGAGTGTTTCTGGAATAAACCTGCTCAGTATATGAAAAGCTACTTTATCTGAATTACAAATAACTGCTCCCACATGCTACAGGAACCAATGGAATCTGAAACTATAAGTGTCTTTGTCAATATGATGGCTAATAATTCTCTATTTTTAACATTCTCTGAAAATCTTTCTGCTTTTGCAATACATTATTTTTGTTTTCAAACATATTTATTTAAAAATTTGAGACATCTATAGATGTTTTTATTTCATTTAATAAAGATAGATTTTCACACAAGTTTATGTATAATCAAATGTCTTTTGCTAGTATATGCAAAGATTTGTTGAGACATAATGTAATAGAAATTAGAGAAATCAGATAACCTTTAAATTACATTCATTTATCATCACAGTTCTCAAGCTCTAGACCAGTGCGTGGCCAATGTTTTTATAGCATCTTACAAAATTTTTATGTTTTTCCTTTAAAACATCCCTTGTAAGATATCCACAAAATTTGAGTAATTGCATTAAAGAAACCAGTAGCCATGAGCCGTATAAATTTCATAGACAAGAGAAAATAGAAGACTATTCTATTTTTACATCTTAAAGGATGATTCTTCTGTTTATTTTTTAATTACTTGTATATTTTCCATTGTAAATATGGTTTTCAAAATGTAAAGCATTAAATTGCTATGCTTTTGAAAAAGATACTTCAGCCAAAACAAGACTGAAGCAAAGTTCCAAATTTTTCTCTGCATGAGGTGTTAGCTTCAAAATATGTCAATATTAAAATAAAACAATAGCTCAGCAAAAAATATTCAGCTATTCTGTTTTTTGATAAAAAGTTACATACAGGTTGTTTGAGTCAGGGACTCAAAGCTTCTTTATTGCATTTCTCAGGTATTTTATTTGAATAAATCAATAAATATTTGTGTCAATCTTGATTATAGGAAGTATCCAATAATATTAGCACTCAAATTTTGCAGATTTTTTAAAAATGTGTGCACAAGGTTACTGCAATTTAATCATTCCCTTGGAGTCCTATTCTGTTACATACTACATAGTTGTGGGACTTGGCAAGACAACCTGTCTATACTTTCCTGTTCATTCTGTAATATATCCACCTACAGAATGGTGGGTAAACTTCAGGTGATATTTAAATGCTCTATAAAATGAAAGTTCTATGAAATAAAAAGGATTATGTTTACAACTAATCCCTAAGAAATTAAAACAAAACACAAAAGGATCAGTTCAGTTCAGTTCAGTCGCTCAGTCGTGTCCGACTCTTTGCAACCCCATGAATTGCAGCACGCCAGGCCTCCCTGTCCATCACCAACTCCAGGAGTTCACTCAGACTCACGTCCATTGAGTCAGTGATGCCACCCAGCCATCTCATCCTCGGTCGTCCCCTTTTCCTCCTGCCCCCAATCCCTCCCAGCATCACAGTCTTTTCCAATGAGTCAACTCTTCGCATGAGGGGCCAAAGTACTGGAGCTTCAGCTTCAGCATCATTCCCTCCAAAGAAATCCCAGGGTTGATCTCCTTCAGAATGGACTGGACACAAAAGGATACCTATTTCTAAAGACTCAGAAAATTCAGCTAAGTGACTTTTGCCCAAAGCCTAAAGGCTAATGTATTGTTCTGGTCCAGGCTACAGTGCCAGCATTTTGATGCTTCAGAGGAAGTGAGCTAAATGTGAATCTCTGAAAATGTTTGATGACCTAAATTGGCAACAGCAAAATAAGCATTTTTAAAATACTTCAAATATCCAGAACTCTCAGGGTTAAAGGATGTCCCATTAGATAATAATCCTGATGAATAAAATATCCTCTTAAATTCAAAAAGTAACAACTAAAATCAGTAAGATCAAAGCTGTTTGAAAATACAGTATATATCACACACTGCTCTATTTCCTAACATGTAAGATATTAGATTGCGAAGGTTATCTCATTTAGTTCTTAGCAACCCTGTATAGTTGGCAGGGATTATTATTGCTGTCTTCAGATGAAGAAACTGATTGTGTTCACAGTCAGTTGGTTATTAGTCCCAGAATCAGGATAAGAACCTGGCTTCTCTAACTGGGGAATACATAGCAGTTATGGATTATCAAGCATTTTCATAGTTGTTATTAAATTATTGTAGTGTTCGACAAAGATAGCGACTTTTTAAAGATATTACTGAGGGTACTTGATGCTCAATTAGAAGCTATGGTTTTTGTAAATCTCATGTGTTTCCTACTTTTTTCTTCATCAGCAGATTGTCAGGCATTTAGAATTTTTGCTGCTGTGTATTTCTGTTTTGATTGGCAGCTACTGATCTACGGCAGTAGAACAGTTCACCAAATTTGTTAGACTTTGTAAATGAAAATATGAAATGAGAATAGGAGGAGTAAGTGAACTGGGTTTGGGGTTCAGCTTTGTGCCATCTACTTTAGCTACCTTTATGTTCACTTCTAGATTCTCATCTATATTCCATTATTGTTCAAATGCAGTACGCATTACTTAGGACAAATTCCACACATTCTTACAGGTAGTTCAATTTTTATACAGGAAAGTGCAATTTTCAATCATAATGCAATTCTATAAACATGAAATTGCTGAAATGTTATATATTATGAGTCTATCCCAAATTTGAAAAATTCCACATTATGTAGTCTCAGGTTTTAAAATGCTGTTTTGCCGAGTCTACCAGTTAATTATTCATGATTTTAAAATGACTGTGGTTGTCAGTATTACTACATAGTTCATGAATTACTATTTCCACCTTCACAATTAAGGCAATATTAATTAGTTCCTAATAAACTTCTGTTACATGAATTTTTATCTTGCAATTAAAAATTCCGTGACCTCCTGTGGCCCTATTTTCATTTAGTTCTCATTGCTAGCTTATATTACTATTTAGGAAAGAGCTCTTGAACCTGCTAAAGATACTAAATATTTAATTATGGTCTTATCTGGTGTATTTTATGTCAGTATTGTATTGTTTGCCTAGTTTAGATGGTAATCAATGGAAATAAAGACCTGATGTCTCATATGTATTAAACTAAACATATTTGGGCCTCAGAAGATGGCTGGCTATTTGTAGTGGAGCAGAAAATAAGAATATACCGAGGCCTGGGATTTCCCCTGTGGCCTACTGGTTAGGATTTTGGGCTTCACTTCTCTGGCCGAGTTCAGCCCTTGTCAGGAAACTGAGACCAGGCAAGCCTCCAAGTGCAGCCAAAAAAAAAAAAAAAAGAACCTAAATCTTTTGAGTCTTCCTGCAATTGATAATTATGAAACAGCAAAGTCAGTATTCTAACAAAGTCCTTGAAAATGACATTTTATTCTTTTCCGTTCTTCATCCTCTCCAATACATCTAATGGTATCAAATATTTAGTTAAATATGATATATAAAGTTCTGTTCAGTTCAGTCGCTCAGTCGTGTCCGACTCTTTGCAACCCCATGAATTGCAGCATGCCAGGCCTCCCTGTCCATCACCATCTCTCGGAATTCACTCAGACTCAGGTCCATCGAGTCCGTATGCCATCCAGCCATCTCATCCTCAGTTGTCCCCTTCTCCTCCTGTCCCCAATCCCTCCCAGCATCAGAGTCTTTTCCAATGAGTCAACTCTTCTCATGAGGTGGCCAAAGTACCTGAGTTTCAGCTTTAGCATCATTCCTTCCAAAGAAATCCCAGGGCTGATCTCCTTCAGAATGGACTGGTTGGATGTCCTTGCAGTCCAAGGTACTCTCAAGTGTCTTCTCCAACACCACAGTTCAAAAGCAAAATCTGGAAATCAGATTATCTTACCCTAAAATGTTAAATAAGAATTTTAAAGGATTGCTATTATTTCTTCTTCTGTGAAAGATCAGGCAAAGGGATAACTTTTTCTAGGGAGGGGGAGGAATTTTGTTCATTAAACTTACGGAAATTAAGTTGACGTAACTCAGATACTTATCTAGTGTGAAAGAACTTTTCCTAAAGATACACTTTTATGTGGCACTTCTTTCCCTGGTTCAACCTTGTGTAAGATAGAAGACTGAAAAAAAAAAAGTCATGTCTTCTAGAAATTGTCATTTGGTAGCAAATATAGATGCATTCCTCAATAATCTAGATACTAGGCAGACTGGCAATTAATTATAACAGAACTTTATGTGATATGTTATAAGGGGAAGGTGGAAAGAGAAATTCTTACTAAGGTAGGAAAAGAGCCTGGGGAGACTTCTTGAAAAAAGTACAACTTGAAATTAGGTCTTGAAGGAAAATGTAGTGTTTTGGATAAGCAGCATTCCATAGTGAGAGATCTGTGTGAGTAAATGATCTACAGAAGAATTAAAAAAATTTTTTGACACTTTATGTTAGGTATTTTATATGCATTGACTCATTGGATTCAACAGTCCTGTGAAATAGGTACCAATATCCTATTCACAGGTATGAAAAGTAAAGTGTGGAGAGATTTTTCACTCAAGATTAAACCCGTGATTGTTTCTAAGGCAGGGAGAGTTCTGCCTGCCGGGCTCAAAACTAGGAGGTGGGAATGGGTTCCTGTTTAGGAGATGGTAGTGGGCCTGTAGGTAGGAAGCATAGAACCAAAGGAAGGCTAAGGGCATTTTCCCCCAAGTTTGCCTTTAACCTGAGGATCACTAGGGCTACTTTTAAACAGAGCTTTTCAGGCTCCTCCCCTGGAGATCCTGATCTTGTTGAAGTGGGGTAGGATCCTAAAGCTGTATGTTTAACAAGCATCTCAGGTAAGATGCGTTGATTAGTTAAGTTCGACAGTTTGATTAACTCAATTAATGTATAACAGGAAATAAAGTCTGTATTAGTGCTCAGTTATTTGTAGAATTGGAAGGTGTTGTTTTTAGAGACTTCACAATTTGGATTTTATTCTCTGTTTAATGGGGTGGCATTGAGACTTATGAGCAGGGTATGAAATTATCAGATGCTTATAGAAAAAAATGAAGTGTAATTTATAGTAGAAAATGTGAGCATGCATGCTAAGGGACTTCAGTTGTGTCTGACTCTTTGCAACCTATGGACTATAGCCTTCCAGGTCCTCTGTCCATGGGATTCTCCAGGCAAGAATACTGAAGTGGGTTGCCATTTCTTCCTCCAGGGCATCTTCCCAACCCGGGGATCAAACCTGCATCTCTTATGTCTCCTGCATTAGTAGGTGGGTTCTTTACCACTAGCGCCTTTGTTAAAATTTAAAATGTCTTTTTTTTTTTTTAAACTTCCAATAAGGTGCTTTTAAAATGAGGAAAGTCTAACTTTATTAAAGAGGCACTGAAAGCATTTTAATTTTAGGATGGACTCTTAGGGATTGTGGTGAGAATGTGTATGTTTTAAGATGAAACAATATAACTATTATAGCAGTTCCACCTTTTAATAGTATCTCTAATTTTAAAAGTAATACACCTTTATTTGGTGGGGGGGGGGGGGCTCAATATTGATGGAAATATGTTTCTTTTCTTTCCTGGCTCCACTCTCTTGAGGCTTCTGACCCCATTACTTTCCCCATTACTTTTACCTGGCAAGACTGTCTTCTAACTACTAGAGAAAATAAACACCATCACATGGAGATGCCTTAGCCTCCTGAGTGACACTGGCAAGTCAGCATCCACACCTGCATCCTCCTCTGGGTACCAGCTTCAGAGAAGAGGTATTAAGCAAGGTCCTATCTTTCCATCTGTTCCTTAGGTGCCATCTCTTTCTGTCATCATCCCTTTACCTATTTATCCCTTTATGAACTAGTCCCCTGTTTTCTAATATTTGTGGTATGTGGACTTATCTTGTCAGGAAAGACTTACAGATTTCCAGAGATGACACACTTTACTATAATTTAAAATAAGCAGGTATAAGCTCTGTGCTTTACAGCTCTTTCATAAGATAAAAACAATTTTATAAATTAATACAAATAAACTGCAAAACAAGATTCAATAGCTAGTCAACAATTATTAAAAAGCAAATTTAGAAATCAATACAAATAAAACCATTAAACTTAGGATATTCAAATATACATAATTTAATGTGACAAATGAAACTAAATTGCAGCTTGAAAGTTTAAATATTTAATGGCTACTGCCCAGGTTCTTTTGGGCGATATATATGCATATATCTCTCTGGGCTATGGGATGACTCATCTTTCACTGCTCTTCATTGTTTGTAACATAATATTCTGTAATGACAAGATAAGTTAAGCCTTCCTCTAAGAAATCTGCTGTGGCCCTACATGTCCCAAGTTTGTTTTCCTTTGGGTATTCCATTAGAACTCTGTATTTATCATAGTACACTGTATGTTATTAATTGCACATTCATCTTCTCAGTCTCTACCATCTACCCATATAGTTTAAGTTGAATCCCTAGCCCTCATCCATTGAGATCATAAAATAACATTAAGATCTTTGTTAAAAAATTAACGGCTATAATAGAAACATTTTCCCATGCATTGCTTTTGAAAACATTTCTATTAACATCATAATACTCATACTTTATATTTAAAGACATTTAACTTTTACCCTTTTGCTATTAAGCTTGCTTTCAGCTTTTTATTTTTATAAGTTTTATAAATTTTATTTGCATCTCTTATTTTCTTAGATCTCTAAACTGAATTACTGATCTCTAATGGAAAAGACCCTGATGGTGGGAGGGATTGGGGGCAGGAGGAGAAGGGGACAACAGAGGATGAGGTGGCTGGATGGCATCACCAACTCAATGGACATGAGTTTGGGTAAACTCCGGGAGTTGGTGATGGACAGGGAGGCCTGGCTTGCAGCAATTCATGGGGTCACAAAGAGTCGCACACGACTGAGCGACTGAACTGAACTGAATAGTTGAATTACTGGGTGTTGAGGAGTAAATATAATCTAATGGTTAATGGCTTCGTCTCTTGTTGGCCTTGTCTCCTGCTACCCATGTGACCATAAACCAAATGAATAACACCTCTCTAAGCTTCAGTTTCCTTATTTTAGTATAGAGAAATTTAGTTCATGTATATTCATATACCTATGAACAAGTAATTAGAGCAATGGCCGAATCTAAATAAATGCTATTATTTTGTACATTCCAAAAATAGTTGATGCAAGTATTCGCAAAAGACAGGTAAATTTTACCTGTGTACACTTCCAACTTCAGTGATGAGAACACCATCAAATTATAAAATTTTCAGTTAGAAAATGAACACGCAGTTGATTTCACAATATTGGCGGCACCAATTTGAATCACCTCTACATCTGCTTGGGAGAACTGTGAAAATATTTACTTCTGTGAAACAATAAGAAAATCAAAGAAATAATGGCGCATATTTACATTAACACCTACATGGCATTGCTTAAAAGCGTCCATTCCAAGCACGTACAGAGACGTAGATGGTAGTTTCCTTTACTCTAGGGAAACCCAGGCGGAGCCCATCTAAAGTTTTGGACAGCCGTTCGGCGTAGCAACAAAGTGCAAAGTGCAAGAAAAAGAAAAAAGCCAGTGGGCCTCCACTAGTTTTAACAAGTTAAGCTGTTCCAAATGAGAGTCTTTCGGGGAGCGTAAGTGGTTAAGTTTTAGCTTCTTCCATTCTTCCCGGATGTCCTAGAAATTTTAGTTCATTGGCTCCTTTCTGGGGGTCTCAGCTCTCGCCAGAAGCTTCCCCGTCTCCCTGGCAACCTGAGCTGCCACCAATTGCAGCTGAGGATTGGTGGTCACGTGGCCCCGGTCGCTTCCCGAGAGGAGGCAACATGGCGGCGCCGGCAAGCAGTAGATGAGGGGTTTGAATTACTCTACTTGTAGCAGCGGCATCTCTGCTGATGGCGTCTCTGCCGTTGTGCGGTTCGGTTCGGAGCCCAGAGGGACTCCCTGGAGACCCTTCTTCAGAAGAAGAAGATCAGGATTATGATCCTGAAGATCCGGTCAGCGACTCGGGTTCATACTCCTCTACGAGTACAGACTCTAAGTAAGGTTCTTGAAGAGGGACAATTAAATCCATCCTTTCTGTCCCGAAAGTGTACACGTGGGCTGGGGAGACTTCGAGAGTGTTGGTGTGGTAGAGAATAAGTGTTTGAGGTTTTATAATAAGTGGGGGTTATTTGCACCAGGTTTCAGCTGTGCAATAATGTGAGCCGAAATGACTGTTACTGTACATTCTTTGTTATTGCAGGTTTTAAGGAGGAGGGTGTCTTTGGTGAGTTTTGTAATATATGAGAGTATAATCTGCTAGAGTGTTCACAAAATTCTGTTTTTCGCAGTGTCTTGCTTTGGTGTCATGATCTTTGTGACTTTAATCTCAGTATTTAGAGTGAAGGGACACCTGCGTTTGGTCAACTATTTAAATTACGTAGATTTTTCTGCCGTTATAAAACTGAATAGATATATAAAAGAAAGTAGATCAACCCTAGCCTCGCCATTGAGAACACCTCTCAACTTTTTTTTGGGTATTTCTGCTGTATTTTAGCTTTGGGGGGAGGGTATTTCTGCTGTATTTTCCTATGAACTTCCATGGTTTTCTTGTTTCTGTTTTGTGTCATAATGTAATTTTTAAATGCAGAGTATCTTAAGTATTATTTTCTACTTTTTTATCCCTAAAAATGATGAAAAGTTATTTTTGTTCACAGTATCCGATGCTGCTTCAGTTTTGAAGGCATTTATCCCTTACTGCTATGAATTAGAAGTTTTTGGAAAGGTCAATTAAAGTAATTAGTGTTTGCGTGAAACAACTAGCTATGAAACTGTTCTGGTGCCAAAGCATCAATCAGTGACTGCCATATATAGTCATTCTTAGAATGACATTTTATATGTATTTTAAAATAACGAGTATATAATGTGTATTTAGGAGTATCAGTTACTTGGCAGTTATTTTCACCCATAGGTATGTAAAACATTTTTATCATTATCTTTAAAAAGCAGGAGGAGAAAACCATCACTACTGGCTACTTAAATGTGTTCTAGAGGCTTAATGAGGACAGATTATATTCTGGAAGACTTGAGCAAATTAAAGGATATCAAACACTTTGTGTAATCTTCTACTGTGGTCATTTAAAAAATAAAAATTCATGGCTGTCAAGCCAGGCTGCTTGAAGGGAAGTATGGACTATGTGGAACCTTCTTTGGTCTTGCTATTGGAGCCATAGACAATGTGAGATTCAAACTCTTGGTTTCTCTACATCTTAGAATAACACATTTTTAGTCCAGAGAGCATCTATAATTTTCTTAAGGTCACACAGTTGAGTGCTGTCAGTGGAGAAATTTAGCAGACCTGTTTTCAAAGGGGGTGTGTTGATTTTGATGAATAAATAAATGAGCTAGCCCTGTTACCTGGGAAGTGAGCAAGCTAAGCACCTTGTGTTAGAAAATGTGTTATTTCAAAGCATTTTGTGATTCAGAGAATTGGACAGGACTGGAGCAACTTAACATGCATGCATGCATTAGAGAAGGAAATGGCAACCCACTCCAGTATTCTTGCCTGGAGAATCACAGGGACAGAAGAGCCTGGTGGGCTGCCGTCTATGGAGTCGCACAGAGTCGGACATGACTGAAGCGACTTAGCAGCAGCAGTGTGATTCCGAATACATGTATATATGTATTATATTTTAGTTTTTTCTTTAATGGCCTTTAAATTTTCTGTAACAGTCATTTCCTGATCACTCCATATGTCCCAGTATCTTTAACATCCTAATAATAAGACTACAGAAATCTCGAAGGTAAACTGTTTAGCTGGTCTATATTTCAAGTCCTACCAAGATACAGATTTTATGGCTGTCATTTCTTGGTGTTTAGAACGTACGAGTTGATATACTGACCTGACCGGGTAGGCTTCTGTTTTTTCCTTATGATATTTACCTCCCTAAGGTGCAGAGTCACCAGTGCAAGCGATGGCCTTCCCAGCTTGGACAGTACACTGGAACATGTGGATCAAAGATATAGGGATGTGAACCTAAGCTTTCTCATCAAAGCTAAGAGATGAATTGCTTGTTGTCTTTCATTGCCTACATGGAGGTTATTAAGGAAGTTACACCACTTACTGATTCACATAAAGTGTTCTGAACTTTCAAGTTCCAGTTAATTTCTGTATATTCTTTCTGGAAATTGTCATTGTTTCTGGCATGCTTTGAAACTGAAAACCAATTTGAACTGCAAGTTGTTCTCAATACAGAATTAATAAGTTTATCATTTTTTAGAGAAGATGTCTTTAAGGTACATTGTGGTTATAGTACTTTTAATAGGTACTTACAAGAGGAAATTTTAAAATTAGTGCGGTACCTCCTAACCTGGCATATTGGCTAGTCCCTGAGGAAGCTTCAGAGGTAATACTGGAGGGTGGGTTGGGTTGAGGGAACCACTGACTAGTTTTCAGTCCTGAAATGACAGAAATACATTTACTTGCAATAACTCCATATTTCTTTGCTTTGGTTTGCAGTTATCCAACTCATTAAAGCCACATTGGTTTGTGTTGGCCAAAGTTACCAGTTTTCATAAAATTGACCTAGAGTTTTGATTTTTCAAAGTGAATTGTATATTGTTGTGAGTTTTAAAACTTTGACTGATGGGGAGAAAAAGGGATACTTTAGAAAGAGAACTCAGCTATAAAAAGCTAAGGAATGTCCACTGAAGATAAGAGGAATGACTGGAGAAGAGAAATATGTCCTTTAAATTTTTTTCTGGGATATTTTAACATCTTTATTGAAATATAACTGACATATAATAAATCATAATATTTAAAGTGTACGATTTGATAAGTTTTGACATGTATACATCTGCCAAGATAATGAACATATCCTTGTCTTCCAGAAGTTTCCTTGTGTGTCTCCCCAATACTACTCATGCCTGCCTCACTCCTTATAATGACTTATCTGCTTTCTGTAGTGATAGATGAGTTTGTATTTCCAGAGTTTTATAAAAATGAAATCATACAGTATGGACTCTCTTTTTTGTAGTTTTCTCCTTTTTATTTCGGAATAGGCCTCCATTTATTTCTGAATAGGATTGAGCATAGTTATTTTGAGATTCATTTTGTTACTTATATATAGTTCTTTCCTTTTTATTTCTGAATAGAATTCCTTGGATATATCAAAATTTGTCTTTTTCTTGGGTTTTAATGTGGGAAGGTGCTAACTGAAGAATCAAAATGTTTCATTCAGAGTTATGGTGCAATATATTATTCATAATATCCAGTCTAGTACAATATTTTCCTTTTTCTCTCCTACTCTGAACCTTGACTTCTCGTCTCTTTTTTCTTTTATCAAATTACATCGATTAAAAAGTCAAACAGTATGTAGCTAGGTTTATGATGAGATATGGTAATTCTCTGCCACCATCTCCATCTCAGCATATTGAAGAGAATTCACTGTCTGCCTCGTTTCTCCACTAGTGTTGCCCATCTCATTTGCTGACCTCACTCTTTTTACTCAGGTCTTCAGATCTGATAAGTCTCCAATCCTGTTGACTTGCTATTCTAATATCCACCCTAACACCTCCTTCCCCTTCTCACAAACTGCTCACCTGTCCCTTATACCAGTGGAGTAGCCTTATAACTAGTCTGGGTATTTCTAATTTCTCCTGTTTGCTGTCTTTCTTCCATACAGCTGACTGTGTTTACTTTCTAAACTATAGTTCTAAATTATTTTTCTTGTAGAGAACCTGTTGCAAAAAGATACAGTGTAGCAGTTTGGATGAAAAGTATAATTAAACACAAGCATGAATATTACCAACAAAGCCAGCTAAGATGAAGTAGCTTCCATGTGCTTAACCAGATCATCCTTATGATCAGGAAAAAAGGGCTGAGATTAAAAAACTTATCTAATATTTCAGGTTTGGTCACTGCAGACTGTATTGTTCAAAGAATTCAACCACTTCGATTACAATGAAATTTCTTATAATGTAGCCTGAAATAACTGAAACTTTGACTAATTTTGTTAGTATCCATAGCATATTTGCAATGTCAAAATACTTTTTTCAGCAGATTATTATGAGAGGCATTTTGGTTCAGTGTAATAAGTACTGGATTAAGAGTAGGGTTCTGAAAACCTGAAAGTGTTGACATTTTAATTTCATCAAGTTTTCTCTGGTTTTTAGGAATTCAGAATTAATTCTTGGTTGTAACTTATTACTTTACAAGATGTCTTAAGAGCGCTATATTCTAAGGGGCAAACACTTAAAGAGAAAATAAAGGTTGAATGTATAAGCATTTCTGTCTCTTTGGAAATGAAATCTTTGTGTGGCTGCCTTAGAAAAGACATGCTTTTCTTTAACGTAAAAACTATCTTCCTGGTAACTGGGAAACTTTATGGGTCTTCACCTTTTTTAACTTTTAATTTAAAATTGGAAATATTGGAATAATTGTGTTGGGGCAGTGTAACTACTATGTGTGATGCTATATAGTGGTTGGATGATACATGGTATTATACATTTGTCTAAACCTGTAGATTGTACAACACCAAGAAGAAACAATAACATAAATTGTGGATTTGGGGTGATTATGATTATGAGTTTATCAGTTGTAATAAATGAACCACGCTGGTGAAGGATGTTGATAGTGGAGGAGGTCATGCATGTCATGGGGAGGCAGTATATGAAAAGTCACTGTACCTTCAGCTCAGTTTTGCTATGAACCTGAAACTGCTCTAGAAAAGAAAAATCTACTAAATCATTTTTCTACTCAAAAGCTTGATGTCCTCCCAGATAAATTCCAGATTCCTTAGGATGCTTTTTAAAGCTGTTTTAGATCTGTTCTTTAGCCTTTCAGACCCATCTTTGATATCTTCCTTTAAGTCACCTTTATTCCTACTTGTCTTAGCTCTGACCACTAATTAAAAAACATCCTAGGGAATTCCCTGGTGGTCCAGTGGTTAGGGCTCCATGCTTCCACTGAAGGGGCCCAGCTTCTCCCTAGTTAGAGAACCAAGATCCCACAAGCCATGTAACATAGCAAAGAAGGAAAAAAAAAAAAAAATCCTAAACTGAGTGGTATAGAAACAGTAGAAATTTATTTCTCACAGCTCTGGAGACTGGAAGTCCAAGGTCAAGATATCAACATGGCCAAGTTCTGGTGAGGGCCCTCTTCCAAGTTACAGACTGCACATTCTCATTGTATTCTCACATAGTAGAGAGGAGAAACAAGTTCCCTGTGGCTCTTCTAAGGGCATTAATTCCATTCATGAGGGCTCCACCTGTGACCTCATCTAATTCTAATTACATCCCAAGGGCCCCCCCTCCTAATACCATTGCATTGGGGGGTAGTGTTCAAAATATGAATTCTGAGGGAACATAAGAATTCAGTGCATAATATTACTACACTGAAATGGTTACCCATTCTCATTCCTACAATGTTCTTTTACTCCTCCTACACTTTGTACATACTTTGTTCTCTCTGTTTGAAATACCTTTTCTTCCTGTCTCTACTTGTCATCATCATTCAAGGTCCCATTTAAGTGCTCCTTTCTCCTGGAACCTTAATTGATCCTTTTTAGACTTAGTTGTGGATCACAACAAACTGTGGAAAATTCTTAAAGAGATGGGAATACCAGACCACCTTATGTGTCTCCTGAGAAGCCTGTATGCAGGTCAAGAACCAGACAGCTAACTGATTCAAAATTGGGAAAGGAGTACGTCATGGCTGTATATTGTCACCCTGCTTATTTAACTTATATGCAGAGCACATCATGC
This sequence comes from Aepyceros melampus, assembly GCA_006408695.1. NCBI lineage: Eukaryota > Metazoa > Chordata > Mammalia > Artiodactyla > Bovidae > Aepyceros > Aepyceros melampus. The sequence goes on from SJXQ01001085.1 coordinate 49,964, forward strand.
AAAATGCCAAGCTGGATGAATTACAAGCTGGAATCAAGATTGCCAGGAGAAATACCAACAACCTCAGATATGCAGATGATACCACTCTAATGGCAGAAAGTGAAAAAGAAATAAAAGCCTCTTGATAAGGATGAAAGAGGAGAGTGAAAAAGCTGTCTTGAAACTCAACGTTAAAAAAGATGATGGTATCCGGCCCCATCGCTTCATGGCAAATAGAAGAGGCAGAAGTGGAAGCAATGACAAGTTTTATTTTCTTGGGATCCGAAATCACTGCAGATGAGGACTGCAGCCTTGAAATCAAAAGATACTTGTTCCTTGGAAGAAAAACTATGACCAACCTAGGCAGCATATTAAAAAGCAGAGACATTACTTTGCCAACAAAGGTCTGTATAGTCAAAGCTATGGTTTTTCCAGTAGTCATGTATAGATGTGAGAGTTGGACTATTAAGAAAGCTGAACAGCAAAGAATTGATGTTTTTGAACTGTGGTGCTAAAGAAGTCTCTTGAGAGTCCTTTGGACAGCAAGGAGATATAACTAGTCAATCCTAAAGGAAATCAGCCTTGAGTATTCATTGGAAGGACTGATGCTGAAGCTGAAGGTCCAATACTTAGGCCACCTGATGTGAAGAGCCACCCACTGGAAAAGACCCTGATGCCTGGAAAGGTTGAAGGCAAAAGGAGAAGAGGGCTCAGAGGATGAGATGGCATCACCAACTCAATGGATGTGAATCTGAGCAAACTCCAGGAGATAGTGAAGAACAGAGAAGCCTGGCATGTTGCAGTTTATGGGGTCACACAGAGTCATACACAACTTGGCAACTGAACAATAACCAGATTTGATTTCTCCAGTAACAGTTTTTCTCCTGCGTTGTTGTTTAGTCACTAAATAGTGTCTGACTGTTTGCAACCTCATGGCCAGCTCCTCTGTCCATGGGATTTGCCAGGCAAGAATACTGGAGGGGATTGTCATTTCCTTCTCTAGGCAGTCTTCCTGACCCAGAGATCGAACCCACGTCTCCATTGCAGGCAGATTCTTTTACTGTTGAACCTCCAGGGAAGCCCTTGTTTTCTTTATAGCAGTTTTCATTCCTCACTTTTGGCACTTGTATTTGAGCTAGATGAAGAGCTGTCTGTCCACTGACATCTTTTAAAAGGACAGTAAAGTTCTAGAAGAAACCGATTTGCTGTGATTCCAGTTCTACCAGAGTTAAATTATATCCTTAACTTTTTGCACTGTAGACTTGCCCCGTTTAGCTGTAGTATTGGGATAGGGGATGGGGTCATTATTAGCATAGTTCCAGTGGAGATGTGTCCCTGATGTAAAGAGTTTGTTGTTGTTTGTTTGTTGTTGTTGTTGAACTTCTTGTTCCATGCAACAAGTTCACAGTCATTAGTTCACTGGCTCAGCCCTTCTCTGTTGTGCTTCACGTTTGTTCCATTGGTGGCTGTGGCGGGACTGGAAGGAACACCGTCAGCCCACCCCAGGTTCCTCACCTTCTCAAGCTGCCATAACAGCTAGCACAGATTTTATCCATTGAAATCATTGTTTCCTCTTAGAAAACAAGCAGACTTTGGAGATGAAAATTTAGATATTGCTGGTAGACAGAACATAGAAATGAAAACACGGAAAAGCATTGCGCAGACCAGTCCTTACTGAACCAAGCCCCAGGTAGAATCCATGAGAATATGTCATGCTGCTTTTATTTGGTGTGGTTTTTCTCTGTCCCTAGATGTGCCCTGCTGTACCTATTAGTACTGTGTAACTACATAGCTACATGTGTTGGCTACCTAGCTAAAGTACGTTGTGCTTTTCCCACTAAAAAGAAAAAAATATAACGTAAGGGGTTTGAAATTGTAGCCAAAATCTGTTCTCCTTAAGGAAATGTGCCGTGAGGGCTGGCTGTTTCATAACGTTTTTCTCATTCTTGTGGTGACCAAGGAAATGCTGATGCTATTTCACTTGGTGAAAAATGCTGACATTAATGCGGCTAAGGATCTGAGAGATTCGGTAACTTAGAAGAAGAAAAAAAGATGTAGTATCAACATGGAATTCTTGAATACATCAATAATTGAGCAACTTATTAGCATTATCTAAAGTGTGTTTTCTTTAATATATTTCTGTTACAGCTTATGTAAGCAAACTAGATTATCTGCAAATTGCAAGTTTTTCTCTAGGAAGAAGGCCTCTGCCCATATTTACCATATCATTTAGAATTTGAACCCAATTGATGTGCCATCAAACTTTGCAGGCCAACTATAAATACACAGTTATTTCTGTTTAGAGCAAAGCAGAATAAACAAAGTGAGAATCTCATTGAAAGACATTTGCACAATAACAGCTTGCACCATAGGATCTCAGAAAAAGAGATGAAAGGATATTTATGTTAATACTGATTACTGTGACCCATATATCATAAAAATCTTAATTAAAACTGGTAGACTTAAAAATGAATCTTTTATTTTGGAATAAATTTATGTTTACAGAAAAGTTGCAAAGGTAGTACAAAGAGTTTCTGTAAATTCTTCACCCAGTTTTTCTCTGATGTTAAACTTTTACACAAATATGGCACGTTTGTCAAAACTAAGAAATTAACATTAGTACAGTCCTATTAACTAAACTCCTGACTTTATTCAGATTTCACCATTCCTCTGCTTAAGTCCTTTTTCGGGTCCCAGATCCAATCCAGAGGATCACATGGCATTAGTCATCATGTCTCCTTGGTTTCCTCTGGTTGTGACAGTTTCTCAGTCCTTCTTGTTCTTCATAACCTCAGTCACTTGGTTAAGGTGGTGACTGGCAGGTTTCTTCACAGTGAGGCTGCTATATTTCACTTCCCATGCTCTCCTCTTTGGAAGCTCATCTCTGAGTCCAGTCCACACTAAAGAGGAAGCAAGATGAAGCTCCATCTCTTAGAGTGGGGTGTATCTGCATACAATACTAATTTCACTATTAATGAATAGTTGCAATGAAAAGTTGGGGTTTCTTATTGTTTTTAGTACATTATAGTAGAATGTAATAGCTTATATAATAGAACTAGTTTGAGAGTATGGGCTTTCCACCTTTGTAAACTTTCTGGCATGTTTATCAGTTATACTCTTGATGTTTTTGTGATAGGAATTAATCACCTGTAGTGGAAATAAGGAGGGCTTTCCCTGTGGCTCAGTGGTAAAGAGTCTGCCTCAATGCAGGAAGCTGCAGGAGACGCAGGTTCTATCCTGAGTTGGGAAGATTCCCTGGAGGAGGGCATGGCAACCCACTCCAGTATTCTTGCCTGGAGAATCCCCATGGATAGAGGAGTCTGGCAGGCTACAGTCCACAGGGTCGCAAAGAGTCGGACTTGACTGAAGTGACTTAGCACGCATACACAAAAGTAGGGAACCTTCTGGGAATCCTGATCTGTGGCCTTAAAGGCAGTATCTAGTTTTGGTTCATGTGTCACCAGCACTTAGCTGGAACCTAGCAGAGATTGTTGGAGACCTCTTCATTTACTGCTAGGGGTTGGAAGAGTGCAGAAATACAAGAGCTATATCTAATAACGGTGTACATTTCTCCACAGTTCTGACTCTGTGGGGCGAGAGGATTGGAACTGTCATTTATTTGTCCTTAACTGTGCCAGACACGTTATTTTACTTGCTGTTGAGGACAGCTCTGTGAGATAGCTAGAATCCATTTACTAGAAGAGAAAAGCTAAAGCTCAGAAAAGTGAAAATTTCAAAAGAGCAGTTTGAACCAAGGTCTGTGACTTCTCAGTTCATTTTCCTTTTATTTTGTGTTTTGTCTTCACTTGTAGTTTACTACGGTCATTTCCTCATCTTTATTTTTGTCTCTTATCCCCTTTTAAAAATTTCTTCCTCTTCTTAAAAAGCAAATTATTATTCTTAAAGTGAATTATTTTTTAAATCTAGAGGTTAAGAAAACGGATCTCATTCATTGCTGGTGGAAATGTGAATTGCTACAGTCTTTGGTAAAAATATATATGTATATACATATATATCACAAGTATATATATGTGTGTGTGTGTATGTATGTGTATGTACATATATATATTTCCCTACATAAAAGGATGGTTATTGTATTGTTCATAGGAGCACCCCCACCAAAAAAAAAGTGAATGTAAAGCTTATCAGTAGGTGAGTAATCAGATTCCCTCATGCTGCATACCTTAATGTAGCCATTAGGAATTTCTAAATCATGATTTTAAGGGTAAATTATACAAGTGTGTGCATGTGCGTATGTATAGGTTCCAGTCACTTTTTCAAAACTAACAGTAGCAGATTTCCCTATATATATGTTTTATATTGTTATAAGAACATAGATTTGCAGAAATTTTTTTTATTGAAGTATAGTTGATACACAATGTTATATATCAGTATATAATGTTAGTTTCTGGTATACAGCAAAGTGAATCAGTTGTACTTATATATCTATATTCTTTTTCATATTCTTTTCCATTTTGATTCATTACAGGATATCAAATATAGTTCTTTGTGCTATATAGCAAGACCTTGTGTGGTACATAGATTTTAACATCATGTATGTCAGTGAAAGGTAGGAAGGGAGGATGACCTGTACAATAATTACATGCCCATTTATGTAAAATGAGTCTGCCTATATATATAAGAAAGGATGCATGAAAGTGCAGTCGCCAACTAGCAATCTAGTCAGCATCAATTCTTTCCTCTTGCTTATCATCACATCTGATCAGTCTCAACGTCCTGGTGATTTTCAAGCATCTCTCAAATGTTTTTCCTGCTTTCCATCTCCTCTCCCATTGCCTTAGTTATCATATTTGCTTGGACTATGGAAGCAGTCCCCTGCATGGCCTCTTACTTTGAATTTTTGTCCACCTCAACTTCTTCTATCATCTTGTCAAAGTAGAGCTATTCAAAGGTTATCTGATTTGGAAAGTGAAGTCGCTCAGTCGTGTCCGACTCTCTGCGATCCCATGGACTGTAGCCTACCAAGGCTCCTCCCTCCATGGGATTTTCCAGGCAAGAGTACTGGAGTGGGTTGCCATTTCCTTCTCCAGGGAATCTTCCCGACCCACGAATCGAACCCGGGTCTCCTGTATTCCAAGCAGACGCTTTAACCTCTGAGCCAGCAGGTTTGGAAACCCTCTACTAACTCTTCACTGATGCTCTCTTACCTACACAACAAAATCCAAATCTTTTGCGAGGGTCCCTCGCAAAATTAGAACTCCACATCTCCTATCATTCCCCAACTCCCAACTCTGCTCTGACAGCCACAGACTGGCTGTGGTTGTCCACACAGACCAAGGAGACTGCCCGTCAAGGCCTTTGCTCATCCTGGTACTTTTGTTTGGATTTCTTGTCTCGTCCTCTGCTTCAGCCCTCCAAGCCCTCTTCCCTGGCCACTTTAAAACTCACCTCTCTGGTCTCCCCACTGGAAAGTCTCCCTTGATCCCACCCTCAACTTGGCCAAGCTGGATAAGCTCTCTTTTGCACTGACCACATGTATTGTCATGAGCTCTTTCTCACTTTCTCCTCTCCCCTGGACAAGGGAGGGAACTGATGTTTTCATCACTGTAATTCTAGTACTCACCCATTCCAGTCCATTTTAGTTCGCTGATTCCTAGAATGTCGACGTTCACCCTTGCCATCTCTTGTTTGACCACTTCCAATTTGCCTTGATTCATGGACCTGACATTCCAGGTTCCTATGCAATACTGCTCTTTACAGCATCGGATCTTGCTTCTATCACCAGTCACATCCATAACTGGGTATTGTTTTTGCTTTGGCTCTATCCCTTCATTCTGTCTGGAGTTATTTCGCCACTGATCTCCAGTAGCATATTGGGTACCTACCAACCTGGGGAGTTTCTCTTTTGGTATCCTATCATTTTGCCTTTTCATACTGTTCATGGGGTTCTCAAGGCAAGAATACTGAAGTGGCTTGGCATTCCCTTCTTCAGTGGACCACATTCTGTCAGACCTCTCCACCATGACCCTCCCATCTTGGGTTGCCCCGCAGGCATGGCTTGGTTTCATTGAGTTAGACAAGGGTGTGGTCCTAGTGTGATTAGATTGACTAGTTTTCTGTGAGTATGGTTTCAGTGTGTCTGCCCTCTGATTCCCTCTTGCAACACCTACCCTCTTACTTGGGTTTCTCTTACCTTGGGTGTGGGGTATCTCTTCACGGCTGCTCCAGCAAAGCATAGCCACTCCACCTTACCTTGGATGAGGGGTATCTCCTTACCGTCACCGTTCCTAACCTTCAACATAGGATACTCCTCTAGGCCCTCCTGTGCCTGCCTAGCCACCACTCCTCGGGTTGCTCCTCCTGGCCTCGGGGGCGACATACTGTTCATGGGGTTCTCAAGGCAAGAATACTGAAGTGGCTTGCCATTCCCTTCTTCAGTGGACCTCATTCTGTCAATCTGGTACAGTCAGTATAAAATGGGAGAGACAATAGAATGGGGAAGACCAGTGATCTCTTCAAGGAAATTAGAGATACCAAGGGAACATTTCATCAAAAGATGGTCTTGATAAAGGACAGACATGGTATGAACAGAACAGAAGAAGTTAAGAGGAGGTAGCAAGAATACACAGAAAAACTATGCAGAAAAGATCTTAATGACCCAGATTACCACGATGATGTGAACACTCACCTAGAACCAGACATCCTGGAATGTGAAGTCAAGTGGGCCTCAGGAAGGAAGCATCACTATAAACAAAGCTAGTGAAGGTGATGGAATTCCAGATAAGATATTTCAAATCCTGAAAGATGATGCTGTGAAAGTCCTGCATGCAACATGCTCAGCAGTTGCCACAGGACTGGAAAAGGTCAGTTTTCATTCCAATCCCAAAGAAAGGCAATGTCAAAGAATGCTCAAACTACCGCACAATTGTACTCATCTCACAAGCTAGCAAAGTAATGCTCAAAATTCTCCAAGCCAGACTTCAGCAATATGTGAACCGAGAGCTTCCAGATGTTCAAGCTGGATTTATAAAAGTCAGAAGAACCAGAGATCAAATTGTCAGCATCTGTTGGATCATAGGAAAAAAAAAAACAAGAGAATCCCAGAAAAACATCTAATTCTGCTTTATTGATTACTCTAAAGCCTTTGACTGTGTGGATCACAACAAAGTGTGGAAAATTCTTAAAGAGATGGAAATACACCACTTTGGTGTGTATTCCACTTAGGAGTGTATACTCAGGAGTGCGTTCCACTCCTAAGGAACCTGTATGCAAGTCAAGAAGAAAATGGATTTTAGCTGGCTATTTTGTTAATCAATTCATCATGCTGTATTCTTAAAATTATACAGTGATGTATGCCAATTATTTTTCAATAAAACTGAAAAGATACTATAGATTTTACTGAGGTTAGTTACAACATTTGAGAGTTTGAGCCTCATTAAAAAAGAGGTTATATATTTAAATGACATAAGGAGATGATAAAAACACCACTCTTGTATTACAGAGAAACTTGAAGTGGAAGGATAGAAGGAATTTTTATCACCTTTATTACAACCTAAAATTTTACCAATTTTACCAATTGTAAGTGGTAATAAAAGCCTAATGACAGGAACACCAAAAAAAAAAAAAAAGTAAAAATCTAGTATTTCTGTCTTTCAGTTAGGCCAATAATATATGCTTTGTAAGAGATGTGATTAACCTGTTCAAAATCAAATGTCTATCATAACACAAGAAAATATTTATCTTACATGAGAATGCCAAAAGAAAAAGTAGCTGTGTTTCATTAAAGTAAGCGATGAGATGAAGACTAAATCTTTCTAAATTCAACTAGGGCTTATCTTCAAAATTTAGGTAAAAATTTACTAGAGGAGCCACCTTACTGAACGAAAGGAAGCTTATCATCTATTGAAAAAAGTCTGCATAATCATTTTATGTCTAAGGAATGACTTAGTTAATACAAAATTACTCAAATGATACTTCTGATCATTTTCCCACCTGCTTATAGAATAGATTGCCTCTCAGATCATTGCTAAATTTTATTATTCCTTAATTTTAATATTATTTCTGTTATAACTAGAAAATCTGAAGCATAGTAGCTACATAATACTTATTTTGTATATGAAAAATATTTTATAGAAACTGTGCCCTATTGATGGAATTAAAGGAAATGATAAAAAAATAGACTATTGTTTTCAATATTTTATTATTATAAATCTGCAACAAATGTTATTTAATATTACTTTGTAAGCTGGTAAATACACAGGGAAAATAAATTCCCCAAAGTGAGATCAAGTGGGTAAACAAATCTTTTTTTCTAAAACATGTTGCATGGGCATTACAGCATTTTATACTCACCATCAAAATTAGTGAAAAAGACTGTAGCTCCACAATCTTGCCATCAAATATGTCAATAAAGTTGGTATTCTACCAACTGGTATGCCATTAGATGAAAATGGCATCTCAATAGAGTTTAATTTGCACTTCTCTGATTATCAGTTAATGTAAGCATATTTTATGTGTTTAGAACCACTTATCTGTGTTTGTGTCATGTCCATGTATGTCTGTTCCTCTTTTTTTTAGTGGTTTTTGAGTTTTTGTTATTCATTTCTGGAGCCTTGTGTATATTAAGGCATGAGCCCTTTTGCCTGTGATGAACTGCCAATATTTGTTACCAATATATCATTAAATTTTCATTTGTTTATAGTATTTTGTTTCTAGATTTTTAATGTAGTAAATTTTCTCGTTCTTTAACTTATGACTTCCAGGTTTAAAATGCTTATAGTGTTCCAATTCTTTTGGTTCTTTTCTCCCCCCATACATACCCATATTTGCTCCTGGTTCTTTTATTATTTTATATTTTTAATTTAAGTTTTAATCCACTTGGAATTTATCCTGATGTACAATTTGGTGAAGTAGGAAACAAAATTTATCTTTTCCATATGACTAACCAGATGTCTAAATATCATTTATTCAAAAAGTCTAATTTTATGCTGTAGGCTTGAGACAGACCTTTACTGCATTCTAAAACAGCATGTATAATTGGGTCTGTTTCTGTATCTTCTATTCTGTTCCATTTTTTTCCCTCTGTTCATGTTCCAAATTCAAATTTCAATTATTGAAGATTTATAACATTCTGAGGAAAAGCTATTTTACTCTCTTTACTCATTTTTTTCAAAGCCTTTCTGAATTTTCTTATTTTGCAATGTATATATTAGGAGCTGTCTGCTTCAAAAAAAATAAAATAGGTTTTATTTCATTTTAGGAACAGACTTAACATATTGTTGTAGTTAAGAGCAAAAACTATAGATTAAATCCCATTTCAGTCTCATCACTTATACTGTCCAGCAAGTTATTTAACTTCTCTGAGCCTCAGTGTTCATATCTATAAACACTGATGGCAAGAATACGATCTATCTTTTGGAATTATTTGAAGGACTACACAAATAATATACATTAAGATCATAGAATTATGCCTAAAACATTAAAAGAGTATATACATTATAGGTATTATTATTAATTACATTAATATTAAAATTATGACTTAATATTGGTAAAAACACACATACATACACACTTGCATTTGTACTTTCCTGTTTTTTTTTTTAAGCAGCTTTACTGTACTCAGATCTTGATATCTCTATGCTTTGCTTTTTATAGCATTCAAAGATAATAATAACCTAAGATAAGCCGGAATCAGATCACTGGCCACATGTTTCCATGTTTTAGAAAACAAGTCAAACTTTAGTCTCTGAAGAACATGCTCTGAAAGGACTTTTTTGAAGGTTTCTTTCCTGGTTTATGCAATGGTAGAGGTCTTTGTTACCTAGGCTTATATGAATTGTCGTTGTTTTTTACCCAACTTCTTCAATAAACCAGAAGATGTGAGCCAGCTGATCGCAGTCAATGAGAGGTCAAAGATAAAACTACACTCAGTTCATTATAGTAAAATAATAGTAGTAAAACTACTATTCACTTCAGTTCAGTTCAGTTCAATTAAGTCACTCAGTCGTGTCTGACTCTTTGTGACTCCATGAATCACAGCACACCAGGCCTCTCTGTCCATCACCATCTCCCAGAGTTCACTCAAACTCACGTCCATAGAGTCAGTGATGCCATCCAGCCATCTCATCTTCAGTGGTCCCCTTCTCCTCCTGCCCCCAATTCCTCTCAGCATCAGAGTCTTTTCCAATGAGTCAGCTCTTCGCATGAGGTGGCCAAAGTACTGGAGCTTCAGTTTTAGCATCATTCCTTCCAAAGAACACCCAGGGCTAATCTCCTTTAGAACGGACTGGTTGGATCTCCTTGCGGTCCAAGGGACTCTCAAGAGTCTTCTCCAACACCACAGTTCAAAAGCATCAATTCTTCTGCGCTCAGCCTTCTTCACAGTCCAACTCTCACATCCATACATGACCACAGGAAAAACCATAGCCTGACTAGACGGACCTTTGTTGGCAAAGTAATGTCTCTCTTTTGAATATACTATCTAGTTTGGTCATAACTTTCCTTCTAAGGAGTAAGCGTCTTTTAATTTCATGGCTGCAGTCACCATATGCAGTGATTTTGGAGCCCCCCAAATTAAAGTCAGCCACTGTTTCCCCATCTATTTCCCATGAAGTGATGCAACCAGATGCCATGATCTTCGTTTTCTGAATGTTGTTTTAAGGCAACTTTTTCACTCTCCTCTTTCACTTTCAAGAGGCTTTTTCATTCATCTTCACTTTCTGCCATAAGGGTGGTGTCATCTGCATATCTGAGGTTATTGATATTTCTCCTGGCAATCTTGATTCCAGCTTGTGCTTCTTCCAGTCCAGCATTTCTCATGATGTAGTCTGCATATAAGTTAAGTAAGCAAGATGATAATATACAGCCTTGATATACTCCTTTTCCTGTTTGGAACCAGTCTGTTGTTCCATGTCCAGTTCTAACTGTTGTTTCCTGACCTGCATATAGGTTTTTCAAGAGGCATTAGTGCAGGCAAAATCCAAAAAGTTGCCTTCTGTTTTAGAGTCACAAATATCGTTCTACTCAACAATGGTACCATCTCTGCTAGGCTCCTGACTGCAGACAGAGCTGTACCTGTGCAGTTCGACATAAACATTCCAGAAATCTATTCTCCATTTGGTTAAGATGGCCTCCATGGACCACACTCTGAGACCCAGGTCACTGGTGTATACTCATTCTACAATGAGATGCATATGTCTTTGAGGTCTCCACCATCCAACATATGATGAAGATCCAAGCTTCCACTAGTTGCTCAGACATACAGCCCCTTTCCTGAGATGTTAGATTTTGCTTAAGTGAGATCTTCACCTCTTTAGAGTTCTGAACTAAATGTCTGATGTATACAAGTAACTAAAACAGCTGCTAGCCTATAGCTATGCTATAAATGTGCCGATTGCCAGTCTGAAAATGCTGCTTCACTGACATTTAGTGCCTAAGGGTACATGTCCAGTTTCTACCAGGAGAAACAAAGAACGCAAACATATAAGCTGTCTCATAAGTACAAGCTGCTCTTAAATGTTTATAGTATAAAGGGCAAAATCATGTACTGTTCACTTCAAAAGAGTCTATAATTCGCACTTCTAGATAGATTTCTTTTATAATACAGTTTGGATTTAATTTCTCTCTCAAATCTTCAGTAGAGTCTAGCACTATAAAGTATGAAAGAAGGAACAGAATGTAGCCTACCTGCTGGCTGGCTTATTTGAAAAAAGAGGAAACAGACAAAAGCTACTTTGATAGACCCATTACTTCCTCTCAAAATTTAACAATTAAATATGTCACTCTAGATGTACTATAAATTTCTGGATTCTTATTGATTTTGAAGCTACCCTAATTTCATAAAAAATATTTTAGTATATTCTCTGGAAAAGTTTTTGGAAGAATCTAATTTGTCCTTTTTTTGAATGGCTGTCATTGTAAAATGACTTGCAATTAGTAATTTTGTATGTTTATATAAACTGCATAAGTGTTTCCTACATTTAGGTACAGTGTTCTTTTTGTTAATGTATTCATATTCTCTTGCTTCAGTGACTTTTTTTCTCTTAATGTGTTATTTACTATGAGACAAGCTAAAATCTTCTACTCCATTTATGATTTATTGAATTTTTATTATAAATATCAAATTCTTGATTTATGTATTTTGACATTATGCAATTTTATATCTTTATATTTGAGGATTTTGCATTTTCTTTTAAGCATGTATCATTATATTGTGACTATCTTAATTGTTTTTGTTGTTCAGTTGCCTAGTCATGTCCAACTCTGTGACCTCATAGACTGCAGCACACCAGGCCTCCCTGTCCCTCACCATCTCCCAACGTCTGCCCAAGTTCATGTCCATTGTATCAGTTATGCCATCCAACCATCTCATCCTCTGATGCCCTCTTCTCCTTCTGCCCTCAATCTTATCCAGCATCAGTGTCTTTTCCAATGAGTTGGCTGTGTGCATCAGATAACAAAAATATGGGAGTTTCAGCTTCAGCATCAGCCCTTCCAGTGAATATTCAGGCTGATATCCCTTAAGATTGACTAGCTTGATCTCCTTGCAGTCCAAGGGACTTCCAGGAGGCTTCTCCAGCACCACAGTTCAAAGGCATCAATTCTTTGGCATTCTGTCTTCTTTACGGTCCAGCTCTCACAACTGTACATGACCACTGGGAAAACCATAGCCTTGACTATGGACCTTTATTGGCAGAGTAATGTCTCTGCTTTTCAACACACTGTCTAGGTTTGTCATTGCTTTCCTGCCAAGAAGCAATCGCCTCTAATTCCATCGCTGCAGTCACTGTCTAGAAGAACAGATCTGCCACTGTGCCACCTTTTTCCCCCTCTTCTATTTGCCATGCAACAAAGAGGCCAGATAACATGATCTTAGGGGGTTTTGTTTTTTTGATTTTTCGTATTTAAATATTTAGCACTCTCTTCCTTTACCCTCAACCAGAGGCTCTTCAGTTCCTCTTCACTTTCTGCCATTAGAGTGGTATCATCCATGTATCTGAGGTTGTTGATATTTCTCCCACCTAGCTTGATTCCAGCTTGTAAGTCATTCAGCCCCTCATTTCTCATGATGTGCTCAACTTATAGGTTAAAGAGGGTGATGGCTGACAGCCCTGTTGTATTCCTTTCTCAATCTTGAACCAGTTCATATGGGTTCCATACGGGTTTCTAACTGTTGCTTCTTGACCTGCATACAGGTTTCTCAGGAGACAGGTAAGATGGTCTGGTATTCTCAACTCATTCATAATTTCCTAGTTTGTTATATGGTCCAGACAGTCAAAAGCTTTAGCATAGTTGATGAAACAGAGGTAGATGTCTTTCTGGGATTGCCTTGCTTCCTCTATATTCCAGCAAATGTTGACAATTTTATCTTTATCTCCAGGAAATTATCTTTGCTTTAATATATATCTTGTCATAAACTGTAATATATCTACAACTTTCCTTTTGATAGTATTACCCAATTATTTCTCTTTCCCTTTAATAACAAAATTTCAATGTTAGATATTAAATGTGTCTCTTGCAAATAACAAAGGATATATTTTAAAAACCCAATTTCAGGAGTTTTAAAAATCTTGTCTCATTTTAAACTTTCTACTGTATTTTGAATTGACTTTTTTATTTTATAGTTTTCTACCATTTTGCATGTGATATATTCTACTTTTCTTACTGTGAGTACTTTAAATGTTAGCATTTATATTTACACTAATAAGTCCAAAATAAATCAATACTTGCTCTGAACAAAACAAAAATCTTGATTAAAGATTTGGTACAGAAAAGGTAAAAGATAATCCTGAATTTTTTTGTAATGCCAGAAAGTAAGAAAACACTTCAGTTCAGTTCAGCTCAGTTGCTCAGTCATGTTGGACTCTGATGCCAAGGACTGCAGCATTCCAGGCCTCCCTGTCCATCACCAACTCCCAGAGTTTACTCAGACTCATGTCCACTGAGTTGGTGATGATCTCAAAGAGCACTAAATTGTATCAGAAGGACTCAATAATCACAGTGACGTTAACCTACAGTTTGAGCAAAGATAATACAGTTTGATCATCAATAAAAGTAACAATTGCAATAAATCTAAGAGATTCAAATTCATGTTAATTCATTAGTTTATAGTGATGCCAAAAGAAAAAAAAATAACCATAGGAGGATATTAATTTTTTAAAGTCTTTTTTTTTGATGTATAGAAAAACCAATACAATATTGTAAAGTAAAAAAAAGGAGGATATTAATTTTTAACTCTGTTTTAGAAAACTGATATAATTTGTTCTGCCTTCCTTTAAAATAACACCTGAGAAGAACCAAATAGTTAATGACACCAAATAATTTCTCACTATGAACTAATTTTGTGTATAACAAAAATGAACTTCAGAATTAAAATAGCATAATTTTCAGCCCCAAGTTAAAAATGGATCTAAACAATAATATTCAGTTTGCTAATATCACAAAAATGAGACCACCTCTTGAAATCAGAACACCACTTTGAACAAAATGTATCAAATATTGGTCTAAAGGTCTATCTACCAAAATACAGAAACTACACAGAGAACCTATTAGATTATTAAATGGCAACATTAGAATTGAATTAGCAAATGAAACCATCAGAAATCTTGTGAAATATATGCTCTCATTTATTCAACAAATAAATGATAACACAGAGAGAGAACCTATAGTTTAAAATTGTAATTTAAAAGATGTGCAATAGGCATAACAACTGGTTATGCCTTCTTTGAATATTTATTCATGTAACTAAAATACCAAAATGTATGACTTAATTAAAGGAATTTGGACTCATATTGAGTATTTCCTGATTATTATCATTCTATTTTAATATAATAACTGATGGTTCATTTTAAGTAATCCTTATATCTTAAAGTATTATGGAGTAAATGACAGATGCTAGGATTCATTTAAAATTACTCTAAAAGGGGACTTATTTTGGGAGAGAGAACAAGTCAAACCAGATCAGCCATGCTTTCTTAGATCCTTGCTGAAACAATGGTAAATATATGAGAGTTTGTTATGACACTTTTTTCCATTTTAGAATGTGTGAGGTTCTTAATAAAATATTTTTATATAATTTTCAAGATTAATACTTATGTTAAACCATTTTTTAATTTGTTCATACACTGAAATTTTCTTCAGAGTTTATTAATAGTAAATTTTCTAGGTTTTTATATGTTGAAAAACTTTTTTACGCTCAATCTAAAGACAGTTTTCTTCTTTTTTGTAATAACTCATTGAAAGAGGAAATAAGAAAACTATTATCTGCCTATTCCTTTAGCATCTTCAATTTATCCTGAGTAAACTTCATTCCTCGGTGGGTTAGCTCCTCCCACCCACCTGGGGGGCATTACCTTGCTGCCAGCTAGGAAGTGAGATTCCACCACAAAAGTGTGGCATTTTGTTCAAGACAGAAGCAAGGCAAAAACAGACTTTATTGTGTACTATTTATCTACTCCTAGAATGTAAGTTCTACAAGAAGAAAAGGGGCTTTGTTTGTTTGTTTGTTTGTTTTTACCTTCTTCTAAAACATCTCCCTACCAATGAGAACAGAACTTGCAATATTATGAACAGCTTATAACAAAATTGAAGATAAGAATGAATGGATGAATAATTTATGAATTAGCTTTGTTATATGGGAAAATTTTACTTAAACCATTTATATAAACCTCGTTAGTGATAGTAGCATAAAAATTATGTTTTTATTATTTCCTTATAAATGAATACATGCAGAAACATGTACTAAAGGCTATTCATAATTAAATATTATCATTATGAGATAAATGCTGCAGTTAATATCACCATTCAAGATTTCCTTGGGTTATTTTCTTTTGAAGAAATAAGACACTGCACAGTTATTTTTAAAACTTTAAAATTAGAAAGAGTAATATGATCTATGCCAGACATTCTGCATGAAATACCGTTGCAAATTCATGCCTGATTTAGTGAGTGAAGAATGCCATTTTCTCCAACATTACTATGATTCGTGAACCATGGAAAAATAACAAAAATAGCTTTGGAGAGGAACACAAAGGAATTTTATCTTTATCATAAGTTTGATAGGGATATTTAAGTCCCAGACATGTGGTAATATTTAGGGGGAAAAAAACTCATTTAAGTTTTTATGATTTCCATAAGCAGAAATGCTTGGAATATTTTAAGGAAAATGAATTTCTGCCAATATGTCAGAGTTTTAAACTCTGGTAACTGAGATTGGTTTCCTTTACATTACTTTGAAATACATTTCCTGAAGATTATTAGAATTTGATAATTCCTTCTGATACTATTGAAAAAGGGAGCAGGGCAAAAATGTTTGACAAGAATACTGGAACAAAAAAACCCAGGACAAGACATTTGTGAAATAATACTTCATTGTTTGCAAGAATAGAAATGTAAAGCTTAAGACCCTATCTATAAAATTATCTGCTATAATCAATTTCGATAATTTTGAAACTAATTACTGAATAAGTGATGGATGTATCATAATTTGTAAACAATGTAAAAATCCCATCAACCATGCTGCAGTCAATTAAACTGTTGTGCATAAACGCAGCAAGAAAGACTTTCCAAGCTTCATTCTCAGACTATTCATGAGCGTAAAGACCGTGCTATTTCAATGCAAAATGCAGTCAGCTCTTTATTATCCTCACTAATGGTGCAGATAATCCAAAGTGTTAGACAGTCCCCAAACCATTTATTGCGGCATAGAAATAGACCTTTTAAGGTTAAAAAAAAATCCTTTTTAAAATTGGGGTTGATTTATCCACTGAGAGTTAGATACATTTGAGACCTTTCTGCCCTTGCAGCTAGTGGACAGGAATGAAAGTTCTCCCAGCTCTCTATTAATACTCCAACTTTAAGCCCATATTTTTATTCAGTGAGGCATTATTTTCCACTACGTTCATAGCTAGCTTGTTTAATTCCTTTATTCCTTCCTTCCTTAGCTTTCTTCTTTTAATTTCTTTCTTTCTAACAGGCTGCCAGATAAGAGTCAGGTATGTGTTTTCATAAAAAAAGTAATGGATTCAAATTTTTTATACTTCATCCTACATTTGCACTAAAAAGTGCAAATTTTTGAATTGTGGTTTGAGGGGGAAGAGTTACATTTGTTCTTTCATTACCATGTTTCCAAAATGCTCTTCTTTATATGTTAACATTTCTCTTTAGCGGATTCAGTTCAGTTCAGTTGTTCAGTCGTGTTGGACTCTTTGAGAACCTATGGACTGCAGCACACCAGGCCTCCCTGTCCACCACCAACTCCCGGAGTTTACTCAAACTCATGTCCATTGAGTCGGTGACGCCATCCAACCATCTCATCCTCTGTCGTCCCCTTCTCCTCCCGCCTTCAATCTTTCCCAGCATCAAGGTTTTTACCAATGAGTCAGTTCTTTGCATCAGGTGGCTAAAGTATTGGAGTTTCAGCTTCAGCATCAGTTTTTCCAGTGAATCTTCAAGACTGATGTCCTACCGGATTGTAGCTTAATAAAGCTGCATTCCGTTATTTAAAAATATAATAGTAGAATATGTATTCTTTGTACAAATCCCCTCTTTATAGAAGCATGAAGATTGAGAGGGACACTACAAATTCTTTCATAAGAAAAAAAGTTTCAAGAGAAAGTAACAGCTGAGGGGCAAGAAGCAAGCAGAAGCAGCAGTTGCTAAGGGTTTATTTTCTTCTTTTATTAAAAATATATATATATGTGTTGTCTTATTAAAAGAAGAATCCTAGAATTTTCTTCATGTTAGATAATAGCATAGAATGTCTACTTGAGTATGAATTTAATTCTAGGTTGCTCCTTCTCCTGTTTCTCTCATTCCAAGAAAAATTTGGGCTGAAAAATTGCTTGGTATTTTTGAATATTAGTTTGTTTCCCAAACATAAATTCATGGACTGTAGGAAAAGACAGCTTAAGAAGTATACTTGTTTACTGAGGTATGTCAGCTGGGGATTTCAAATTAATTACTGGAAATCATATTAAAAACTTTGTTGAATAGAGGACACGTTTCCCATTTTGCTTCCTTGTGACCACAGAGAAATATGTATTGAAAATTATATTTTCCATTAAATTAGACCTCAAATGTTAAGCCCAATTGTGTGCTTTCTTATTCTTCCTTCCTTATTTCTTATACTCAGAGAGAACAAGTAGAAATTTGTGTCTAGAACCACTCAATTTAGTATTTATTGGAAGCCAGTGCTTAAAAATAGTTCCATTGGGGCACAATTAAAAAAGGCTTAGTATAACTAAAATGATCAAATGCTTGAGAAAAGTTGCACTGATCTTTAGAAAATTCATTAACATGAACTAATAATAGTGTTTAAATCATAACAGATGTGCACAAGAAATAAAGCTTAATAGGTACTAATAATTTTATTAATGCTTAATTTTACAACAAATTCAAACCCAAATAACATAAAAAAACACAATTTTTTAATTGTAAAGAAATTGTATTTTTAAACATTCATTGAAAAATCTTTTAAAAGTTTGCTGCTATGCTCATCATACTAGCAAATATCTTTTTCTGTCTTTCTTTTATGAAAGAAGTTCTCTTGCCTCCTTACTAGGAATATGGGAACAAGAGTTTTAGATCACTTCCCGCTGCCACCTCATAGTCAAACATGTAGCATCATTCATTTTTAAATAACTTACATTGAGCAATAGGAAATCATTGATAGCTGAAAATTATTGACCTAAAGAAGCTTGGAAACAGTTTAGGTGAAAATGTAATAAATTTCCTTTTAAGAAGTATACGATTAGAAAGTAACACTATTAGTTTCCAAAAGTAAAAGTCACTAATAATAATTGATAGCATTTGTTGAAAATTTATCACATACCAAGAATTCCTTACATTATCTTTCTTCATTCTCTCTAAGGTCCTAGTGGGTAAACATCACGGTTGTCCCTACTTTACTTGTCAAAATAATTGATTATCAGAGATCCTAAGTAATGTGGCCTCAGTTACAAAGTTACAAGTGATAGCATAAAGTCTTTTACCTCATGCTTTTATTTCTGTTATGATATAGACTTATCATCTGTATTTCTCCTCTAAATGAGAACACATTATCATATGACACTAATCTGTACTTTATTTCACCCAAGGAATAGAGAAAACACATTCTACCTAGGACATGAAAGTCCCCAGCATGTTCCCACTCCCATGGAAAGGCCAAAACTTAATATATGTGGGGAGAGCCATTTGCCTCGTTATGTAAGTCCATTTACCCTTTCATTTAAGGGGCCAAGACTAGGGTACTGTAAGACAGAAAGGACTGAGAAAGGGGAATGTCATCATTCTGGAGAGAGAGTCAGGGCACCTCCGGAGGGATGGCTGGCTGGGACCATCATGGGAGGACCTTGTTTAAAGAAGAGGGACCCGAGAAGAGTAGAGAAATGGAAATTGGAGCATTCAAACCGAGCATCTTCCACATGGCTGGAAGGCGCCCGGGACAGTACCCTCTGAACACCTAGGTGTTAAAAACGAAGTGGCTTTGTGCGATAGAACAGAGCTCTAGGGTACGAAAGCCAGTTAGAGTTCTAATGCAAAGTAGCGCTTTACATCGGAGACGGCAGTGGCACCCACTCCAGCACTCTTGCCTGGAAAATCCCACGGGCGGAGGAGCCTGGTGGGCTGCAGTCCATGGGGTCGCTGAGGGTCGGACACGACTGACGATGTCACTTTCCCTTTTCACCTTCATGCATTGGAGAAGGAAACGGCAACCCACTCCAGTGCTCTTGCCTGGAGAGTCCCAGGGACGGGGGAGCCTGGGGGGCTGCCGTCTGTGGGGTCGCACAGAGTCGGACACGACTGGACCCAGCAGCAGCGCTTTTACTCTCTCTGTACCTTGGCCATCTGCATTCAGCAATGATATGGCTGGAACAGTACTCTAAACGCTGATGACGTGAGCTCTACTTGATTATCACATATAGCTGACTGCATCTGTGTTTCTCATCCTGCTTTGGCTCAGCCTCTTCATTCCTTCTGGAGCTGGGCCAAGAGGATCTACTGCTGGGAGTATTTGGTTGGAGGATATGTAAAGACGTGGTCTCCTGAAAAGACAGCTAGAAGAAAAGGAAATCAAGTAGAAGGAAGGCTTGCAGAAATCTCATTGCTCCCTGTGATTCTATTTACTCCTACTTTCTCTCCCACTGCTAACTCTCTGACTAGCCCAAGTTTCAGGTAGTGTTTCATTAGTTTAAATCTGCTTTTTCTATTTACTCACCTCATACCCTCTGACCACCCTTTAGAATGTGGCTACCGTATTAAATATAACCTCTAAAACCTTGCAAGGTAACAACAGTTTTATTGTTAATAAATCAGATGATCCCTTCAGTTTTATCTTTCTTAAATTCACAATGGCATTGACAGCTCCCCTTATTGGAATATTCTCTTTCTCAGATTTCGTAATAACTAATTGTCCTGGTTCAGTTCACATTTCTGAAGCTGCTCCTTCTTTCTGTTCTTCTTAGCTTTTTTTTCCACTTCTTTCTTTTCTCTTTCGATTTAGACTCTCTTTGGCAAATTTCATCTAAACCCTTGATTGGTATAATTTGCCTACACATTTCCTGCTAAACATTTAAACACCTTCATTTGGACGCCCCAATATCACCTTAAACTTATTTGATCAAAAATAAAACTCATTATCTTCTCCAAAAAAAAAACCCACTCCTCCTTACGTGTTTCATAAGCAGATGATGGAAATCTCATCCACTTTAGCAAACGAAAAGTGCACACATTTCTGGTAGCCGTGTTTGACTTACATTTCTCCTATCCTTCATTAACCAAGTTATATAAATTTCTTTTGCTCAGTAGTTCTCAATTTTCAACAAGTTTACTAATTTAGATAACTGATATCCTTGACTTGAATTGCTTCAACTGTTAGTCCCCATACTATGTACAGTGATGCCTCCAGACACATTTGATTGAATTGCCCTTTATCTAAAAAGCTGTTTACTGGCTCCCCATCACTCATCTGCTGACATCCAAATATGGTATGATCTGGCTCCTATTTACCTTACCACTCTAATCTTCACCCCGTCTTCCATAGTTAAATAACATTTATCAGTTATTTAAAAATGCCACTCCTTCACCCTGGTTTGAAGTACATGCTGTTTCTTCTGTCTAGAATATTTGTCTTCTTTCTCTGAACCCATCCACTTACTGCTTGAAATACAGGTCTCCCCTCTCAGGTGTCATTTATTCTAGGACAACATCCAAAATCCACTCTAGTTTAGACCAAATCTAGCTTAGTCAGTCTCTTTCAATGTTATCCCATATTATCTACTTCTTTT
The DNA here is from genome assembly GCA_006408695.1 of Aepyceros melampus. Taxonomy (NCBI): domain Eukaryota; kingdom Metazoa; phylum Chordata; class Mammalia; order Artiodactyla; family Bovidae; genus Aepyceros; species Aepyceros melampus. Next base: position 71,188 of record SJXQ01001085.1, read on the forward strand.
AAATTCATCACATGATATTTTAGCTATCTCTTTATCATTGTTGTTGTTGTTTCCCTTCTTTTAGGTACCAGTGAAACTTCATAGGAAATGGAGCTTTTATTATATATCATTGTTTTATCTGATCTTAGAAATGTACCAAAACCTGGTGAGTGTTCAATAAATATGTGCCAAAGTGTAACTGACTAATAGTATTATGGTTTCCATAATATCATTCCATTAGTGACTATGTTGTTGTTTAGTCCCTAAATTGTGTCCAATTATTTTGCAAACCTAAAGGCTATAGTCCACCAGGCTCCTCTGTCTGTGGGATTTCCCAGGCAAGAACACTGGAGTGAGTTGTGCTTTCCTCCTCCAGGGGATCTTCCAGACCCTGGGATAGAACCCACATGTCCTGCATTGGCAAGTGGGTTCCTTACCGCTGACCATCAGGGAAGCCCTATCAGTGAGTATAGATTGAGTCAAATAAATGATTGTAAGAAAAAAAAAATCAGTGCAGGAATCATAAAAGCTATATAAATAAAATCAATGAAATATGTCATTTCCTCTGGATGTCTAGAAATACCCCATTAAGGCTAGTATATTATAAAATTGGCAATCTGCTTCATTGAATGATTTCCAGGGAACTGAATGAAGGATACACCAATTATTACTAGATAAACTTGAGAATGAAACTTCAAAAGGCAAAGCAGGAAAAAAGACATCAGATTTATGGTTAAGATAATACTTCATATTGGAATCTTTGAACTCTAATTAAGTCTATAAAAACACGTACATGGCGGGGGAAGGAAGGCTAGTCTATACAAAGTGATTTTTCCACTATTTGTGTAGGCAGAAATAGAGATGAGTTTAAAAAAGGATAGCAATGAATTTTTTGTTAGATCAACACAGTTAAAAGCACTTAAAGACTGATGTGTATATTCATTACACATGCAACCTCCAAATTAACATGTAACTGGTAGTAAAGTTATAATTCACAGCAGCCAGAGTCAAGAAATTGAAGTGCAAATAAAAACCATAATTTTCATCATTGAGTTTTCACTTCCTTTCCCTAGCTCCATCTAAAATTCCTCCTGAGGATCTTAAGTCAAATCTTTATCTGAAAGCAAGGAGCCTGAGGAAACCTAAGATCCTCTATAATCTTTCAGGCAGAGGAGAGTCCACAAGACCACAAAAACGTATACACTAATTCTCCACAGTAATTCTCCACATAATGTACAGAGCCATATACTCAGACAAACATCTATATAAAATTGTATTATGCAACTAAAGAAATTATACCTACTCAGAATTGAAGCTAGCTTTGTCATGGCTTGCTCACAGTAGATATTATTTCTTTAGCAATAATATTTCAAAACAAATTTGTGGTTATTAAAACTATGCAAAAATATACATGCAACTATTAGACTAAAATCACTGGAAAAATTTTAAAGAAAAGAACAAAATTAACTGAGTAAATTAAAAATATTTAACTGGCTTCATTCAACAATTCATGAATCATATAGCATTCTATTTAGCAGACAGCAAAAGGTTCCAAAGAGCTATACAAAATGAAAGACTTTTAGAGACAGGAGGAAGTGGGAAAAAGGAAGTTATGCTAGCAAAAGGTGGATTGGTTGTGGCAAAGGTCACTTCCTTTTAGGGGATGGCAAGTTGTCCACTGGGCCAGTTACCTTACTGGGGCTGACCAGGTGATTCCTGATTAACTAGGTCAAGATTTAATTTCTGGAAGAGACGAAACCTGTAAGTCTTGATTTGGTGACTTGTGGCTTATAATAAGTGACTTCATTTTGGGTCTGTTGTTTTGTTTTTTTAAACTAACTCTCCTTTAGAGTAGAAGTCACTATGGTTTTATTTTTTAAAAGAAGTTCTAGAAATGCTGGACTGGAAAAAACACAAGCTGGAATCAAGATTGCCGGGAGAAATATCAATAACCTCAGATATGCAGATGACACCACCCTTATGGCAAAAAGTGAAGAGGAGTTAAAAAGCCTCTTGATGAAAGTGAAAGAGGAGAGTGAAAAAGTAGGCTTAAAGCTCAACATTCAGAAAACGAAGATCATGACATCTGGCCCCATCACTTCATGGGAAATAGATGGGGAAACAGTAGAAACAGTGTCAGACTTTATTTTTGGGGGTTCCAAAATCACTGCAGATGGTGACTGCAGCCATGAAATTAAAAGACGCTTACTCCTTGGAAGAAAAGTTATGACCAACCTAGATAGTATCTTCAAAAGCAGAGACATTACTTTGCCGACTGAAGTCCATCTAGTCAAAGCTATGGTTTTTCCTGTGTGATGTATGGATGTAAGAGTTGGACTGTGAAGAAGGCTGAGCGCCGAAGAATTGATGCTTTTGAACTGTGGTGTTGGAGAAGACTTTTGAAAGTCCCTTGGACTGCAAGGAGATCCAACCAGTCCATTCTGAAGGAGATCAGTCCTTGGATTTCTTTGGAAGGAATGATGCTAAGCTGAAACTCCAGTACTTTGGCCACCTCATGTAATATGTCATTTCCTCTGGATGTCTAGAAATACCCCATTAAGGCTAGTATATTATAAAATTGGCAATCTGCTTCATTGAATGATTTCCAGGGAACTGAATGAAGGATACACCAATTATTACTAGATAAACTTGAGAATGAAACTTCAAAAGGCAAAGCAGGAAAAAAGACATCAGATTTATGGTTAAGATAATACTTCATATTGGAATCTTTGAACTCTAATTAAGTCTATAAAAACACGTACATGGCGGGGGAAGGAAGGCTAGTCTATACAAAGTGATTTTTCCACTATTTGTGTAGGCAGAAATAGAGATGAGTTTAAAAAAGGATAGCAATGAATTTTTTGTTAGATCAACACAGTTAAAAGCACTTAAAGACTGATGTGTATATTCATTACACATGCAACCTCCAAATTAACATGTAACTGGTAGTAAAGTTATAATTCACAGCAGCCAGAGTCAAGAAATTGAAGTGCAAATAAAAACCATAATTTTCATCATTGAGTTTTCACTTCCTTTCCCTAGCTCCATCTAAAATTCCTCCTGAGGATCTTAAGTCAAATCTTTATCTGAAAGCAAGGAGCCTGAGGAAACCTAAGATCCTCTATAATCTTTCAGGCAGAGGAGAGTCCACAAGACCACAAAAACGTATACACTAATTCTCCACAGTAATTCTCCACATAATGTACAGAGCCATATACTCAGACAAACATCTATATAAAATTGTATTATGCAACTAAAGAAATTATACCTACTCAGAATTGAAGCTAGCTTTGTCATGGCTTGCTCACAGTAGATATTATTTCTTTAGCAATAATATTTCAAAACAAATTTGTGGTTATTAAAACTATGCAAAAATATACATGCAACTATTAGACTAAAATCACTGGAAAAATTTTAAAGAAAAGAACAAAATTCAACTGAGTAAATTAAAAATATTTAACTGGCTTCATTCAACAATTCATGAATCATATAGCATTCTATTTAGCAGACAGCAAAAGGTTCCAAAGAGCTATACAAAATGAAAGACTTTTAGAGACAGGAGGAAGTGGGAAAAAGGAAGTTATGCTAGCAAAAGGTGGATTGGTTGTGGCAAAGGTCACTTCCTTTTAGGGGATGGCAAGTTGTCCACTGGGCCAGTTACCTTACTGGGGCTGACCAGGTGATTCCTGATTAACTAGGTCAAGATTTAATTTCTGGAAGAGACGAAACCTGTAAGTCTTGATTTGGTGACTTGTGGCTTATAATAAGTGACTTCATTTTGGGTCTGTTGTTTTGTTTTTTTAAACTAACTCTCCTTTAGAGTAGAAGTCACTATGGTTTTATTTTTTAAAAGAAGTTCTAGAAATGCTGGACTGGAAAAAACACAAGCTGGAATCAAGATTGCCGGGAGAAATATCAATAACCTCAGATATGCAGATGACACCACCCTTATGGCAAAAAGTGAAGAGGAGTTAAAAAGCCTCTTGATGAAAGTGAAAGAGGAGAGTGAAAAAGTAGGCTTAAAGCTCAACATTCAGAAAACGAAGATCATGACATCTGGCCCCATCACTTCATGGGAAATAGATGGGGAAACAGTAGAAACAGTGTCAGACTTTATTTTTGGGGGTTCCAAAATCACTGCAGATGGTGACTGCAGCCATGAAATTAAAAGACGCTTACTCCTTGGAAGAAAAGTTATGACCAACCTAGATAGTATCTTCAAAAGCAGAGACATTACTTTGCCGACTGAAGTCCATCTAGTCAAAGCTATGGTTTTTCCTGTGTGATGTATGGATGTAAGAGTTGGACTGTGAAGAAGGCTGAGCGCCGAAGAATTGATGCTTTTGAACTGTGGTGTTGGAGAAGACTTTTGAAAGTCCCTTGGACTGCAAGGAGATCCAACCAGTCCATTCTGAAGGAGATCAGTCCTTGGATTTCTTTGGAAGGAATGATGCTAAAGCTGAAACTCCAGTACTTTGGCCACCTCATGTGAAGAGTTGACTCATTGGAAAAGACTCTGATGCTGGGAGGGATTGGGGGCAGGAGGAGAAAGGGACGACAGAGGATGAGATGGCTGGATGGTATCACTGACTCGATGGACTTGAGTCTGAGTGAACTCCGGGAGTTGGTGATGGACAGGGAGGCCTGACATGCTGCGATTCATGGGGTCGCAAAGAGTCGGACATGACTGAGCGACTGAACTGAACTGAAGAGAAAGGTTTAAAGAAATTATAGATGTCTTTTTCCCCACAATTAATCATATTAGCAGTCTAAGTAAAACCTTCTACATGCTTTCTGAAGTTATTGATTTTCCTTGTAAAAAATCTATCTCACTGTATCATAAAGTCATTAGCAGGTAAGGTTATGCCTCACAAATTATGTACTCGCAGAATTTACTGGTGGCGTAAGAAATCAGAACTCCTTGCCTATTCGCTCCACTAATTGTTGCTACTATGTGCATTCTAGTGCATGCAGTTTCTGCAAAACAGTTTTTAATGAGTCCATTAGTCTTTTTCTTATATTATTCCCCTAATTCCCTTCTATATTCTTTAAAACCCTAATCAGCAAAATCATTTACAAAATCACTTTATAAAGTAAAACAAGTTAACTGCTATGTGGTATCAACGGACTTAAGCATTATACCTTTAATAAGTGTATACTGCACTATTCAAAGGGAGTCAACTCCATATATTTGTTCAGTAAATAATAATAATGGTCTTAATAAGGTATTATGCATATTTGATGATTTTTTAATGTAAAGCATATTTCCTAGTATAGAAAATATACCAAAAACCATCTTTCAGTACTAGTAATTATCTTCCTTAAAATCTTTTAAGAACAGGAGCTTCCAAGTGAATGCTAATGAATTATACATCAATGAATTCTTTAAAGAGAATTCCACACATCCAAAAGAGTTAATATGGAATATGAAATAGACATGCAAATTAACTGTGGTAAGGCATTAAGAGTATATAATGCTGGCCAAAATGGTTAAGCATCCCCAATGAATGGGGAAAACTGCAATTCAACAGATTTAAATTCTAGGCCCAGGGGTGACAAAAATGTAAATCAAAATAGGATGAGTCTAGCTAAAGTTTTCAGAGCAATCATTGCTTCTGTAGAATGACACTATACATATAGTGCTACCAGGACCCGATGCTATTATCAACAAAGTAACACAAGTCTAGAGCCAATGGAAAACACATATCTTCACTTTATTTTTTAAATAACACAAAATGCTTGTAATCTTAGGTACTGCACTTTCATTTCAATAATATTGTAACTTCAATTTGTCTTAAAATATTCCAGTGGGAAATTTTCTATGAATATTTAAGCATTCATTATATATGTTGACTCTAAATTCCTCCTCTACACCCTGAAATGCTAAGTAATTCAAGCTGAAAATGTGTAAACCCAAATACTGCATGTGAAATTTGCATATGTGTGGATCTCATTATATTGGGTTAGACAAAATGTTCATTTGGGTTCCCACTATGGCAACGCCTTTGACTGTGTGGATCACAGTAAACTGTGGAAAATTCTGAAAGAGATGAGAATACCAGACCACCTGATCTGCCTCCTGAGAAACCTGTGTGCAGGTCAGGAAGGGACAGTTAGAACTGGACATGGAACTACAAACTGGTTCCAAATAGGAAAAGGAGTACGTTAAGGCTGTATACTGTCATCCTGCTTATTTAACTTATATGCAGAGTACATCATGAGAAACGCTAGGCTGGAAGAAGCACAAGCTGGAATCCAAATTGCCAGGAGAAATATCAATAACCTCAGATATGCAGATGATACCACCCTTATATGGCAGAAAGTGAAGAAAAACTAAAGAGCCTCTTGATGAAAGTGAAAGAGGAGAGTGAAAAAGTTGCCTTAAAACCCAACATTCAAAAAACAATATCATGGCATCCAATCCCATCACTTCATGGAAAGTATATGGGGAAACAATGGAAACCATGACAGACTTTGTTTTTTTGCCCTCCAAAGTCACTGCAGATTGTGAGTGCAGCCATGAAATTAAAAGATGCTTATTCCTTGGAAGTAAAGCCATGACAAGCAGTATATTAAACAACAGAGACATTACTTTGCCAACAAAGGTCCATCTAGTCAAAGGTATGCTTTTACCAGTAGTCATGTATGGATGTGAGAGTTGGAGTATAAAGAAAGCTGAGCACCAAAGAATTGATGCTTTTGAACTGTGGTGTTGGAGAAGACTCTTGAGAGTCCCTTGGACTGCAAGGAGATCCAACCAGTACATCCTAAAGGAGATCAGTCCTGAGTATTCATTGGAAGGACCAATGCTAAAGCTGAAAATCCAATACTTTGGCCACCTGATGCAAAGAACAGACTCACTGGTAAAGACCCTGATGCTGGGAAAGATTGAATGCTGGAGGAGAAGGGGACGACGGAGATTGAGATGGCTGGATGGCATCACTGACTCCATGGCGTGGGTTTCGGTGAACTCCGGGAGTTGGTGATGGACAGGGAGGCCTGGCGTGCTGCCGTCCATGCGGTCACACAGAGTCAGACATGACTTAGCGACTGAGCAACAACAATTGGCTCAGTAGTATTCCGTGGTGTTGCTATGCCACAATTTTTCATCCATTCATCAGTTCCTTCACTCATCATTGCCATTTCCTTCTCCAGGCGATCTTCCCAACCCTTGTATAGAACTTGGGTCTCCCAAATTGCGGGCAGACTCTCTACTGTCTGAGTCACCAGGGAATCCCTTATTCATCAGTTAATGGACATTTACATTGTTTCCTCTTTTTTTTGTTGTTCTCATGAATAATGCTGCTGTGAATATTCATGTCCAAGATTTTGTGTAACATGATTTCAATTCTAGTGGATATATATCCAGGAGTGAAATTGTAGGTAACATAACTGTATTTTTGATGTTCTGAGGAACAGCAAAACTATTTCCTACAGGAGATGCATATTCACACCAGCAAAGTATGAGGCATCGTCATCTCAAACATCTACAGTTTTTCATTGTATTCACGATATCCACGCTAATAATGAAAACATGAACAAACTTAGAAACACTTTTGCTAAGTGAAAGCACTCAGGCATGAGGGTGACATTTTATTTATAGGAAATAATCAGAATAGATAAATCCATACATCCAGTAGATTAGCATTTCTCAGAGATAGGAGGGCATGAGTGACAATATTTATAGTGTTTATTTTGGGATAATAAAGATATTCTGGAGTTGAAAACTGTTGATGATTGCCTAACTTTGTGAATTTTATTATACTAAAATTTAATAATTATACCACTTAAAATGGTTCATGTGAAATTTTTTAATACATGAATTTTATCTCAGTAAAACATACATCTGCCTCTTGAGAAACCTATATGAAGGTCAGGAAGTAACAGAACTGGACATGGAACAACAGACTGGTTCCAAATAAGAAAAGGAGTATGTCAAGGCTGTATATTGTCACCCTGCTTATTTAACTTCTATCAGAGTACATCGTGAGAAACACTGGCCTGGAAGAAACACAAGCTGGAATCAAGATTGCCGGGAGAAATATCAATAACCTCAGATATGCAGATGACACTACCCTTATGGCAGAAAGTGAAGAGGAACTAAAAAGCCTCTTGATGAAAGTGAAAGAGGAGAGTGAAAAAGTTGGCTTAAAGCTCAACATTCAGAAAACAAAGATCATGGCATCTGGTCCCATCACTTCATGGCAAATAGATGGGGAAACAATGGAAACAGTGTCAGACTTTATTTTTTGGGGCTCCAAAATCACTGCAGATGGTGATTGCAGCCATGAAATTAAAAGACGCTTACTCCTTCGAAGGAAAGTTATGACCAACCTAGATAGCATGTTCAAAAGTGGAGACATTACTTTGTCAACAATAGTCCATCTAGTCAAAGCTATGGTTTTTTCTGTGGTCATGTATGGATGTGAGAGTTGGACTGTGAAGAAAGCTGAGCACTGAAGAATTGATGTTTTTGAACTGTGGTGATGGAGAAGATTCTTGAGAATCACTTGGACTGCAAGGAGATCCAACCAGTCCATTCTGAAGGAGACCAATCCTGGGATTTCTTTGGAAGGAATGATCCTAAAGCTGAAGTTCCAGTACTTTGGCCACCTCATGCAAAGAGTTGACTCATTGGAAAGATTCTGAGGCTGGGAGGGATTGGGGGCAGGAGGAGAAGGAGACGACAGAGGATGAGATACCTGGATAGCATCACCAACTCAATGGGTGTGAGTTTGAGTAAACTCCGGGAGATGGTGATGGACAGGGAAGCCTGGTGTGCTGCGATTCACGGGATCGCAAGGAGTTGGACACGGCTGAGCCACTGAACTGAAATGAACTGAAAATGTACAAAGAATCATGCATCCAAAGTGGAACAAATGAAAGTTAAAAAAAAATTACTTTCTTCTCATTTCCTGTGCTTTTGTAAGGAAAAAAAATAGAGATACGAAAGGAATATAGCAAGCTTTTTGTCATAATGACAATACTTCTGAGTTTAAAAACTCATAATGGAGGAGTTAACTTGCTCCACATTCTCATTGTAATCCTGAGATGAGGAATGATGATCTCATCAAGGGAGTGGACCCAAGGCAGATGCAACCTTCACAGCAAGATCATTCAGAGATAGTACAGCGAACGAACCCTTATGTCCACATAGTATGTAATATGACACCAGGTTGAGAAAAGTCCTCCATTTTTCCTGACACAGCAAAAATCTTGGTGACCGCACAGAAGGCACTGGACAGATGTTCATGGTGGCTCGATGGAGAACATGATCAAGACTCATAGGTGACCATATTTCTAGTAAGATATAAAAGCAAACCAACTTTGATATCTTATATCAGAATTGCTTACACCTTGACCAAGGCTGAAGAGAGATCAGCCTGCATAATGTGCATCTCAATGCTGATTTATTTCCTAATATTCAAGCTAAATACTTAACACAGCATTAAAAGTCATTATATGAATGCCATCAGAATAAAGAATGACCTTTTGATCAAGGGGCCTTGTTGTGACTCGAGCATCCAGAGGCAGGGCACTCTCAGATATGAAAACCAAGGCATTTGTATTAAAAAGTCTTTTTTATTTAAATGTTTGCATTTTGAGGATAGGTTGACGTGAAAAATTTAAACTTAACTTTGCCATTCTCCACCTTCCATCCTCAGCACTAGACAATAAATTTGGTGATTTGAGAAGAGATTGGCAAACCTTCCTTTATCTCCTTAGCTATCAGCTAAGGGAAGAGCAGGAAATATGATGAAGTATGAAAATTTGAGACTATTTCCAAAAGACAGTGGCTTACTTTAACTGTTAAGCTTATGATTCTGAACTAAACCTACTCTTCTCTGACATTTTACTAGGTTGAAGCTAACTATAGGTATGTTTTCCTAACTTCTTGTTCCTAAGCTCATATCAGTAGCTTAAAATTGGCCACAATTCTTTAGGAACGCAGATAATGTTTTGGACAAGAGAAAGATTTTACACAGAATATCTCAAAAGCTGATCACTTAATCAAAACAATTAAGTAATCTAAAGAGGCAAGAGATTAACCCAATAATATCTTACTGAAAATATGATTTTTGTTTCCTGTTTGCTTCTTCAACTCATGAAGAAAATTAAAGCAATTTTAACAAATAAAGCTGTACTTTCACTGTCCATCTAAGTGTATTCTAGATAAATGTCACATTTGAGGAGTTAAAACAAAGTATATAAGTAAACAGCAACTCCTAGGGAAAGTTCTTCTGAACCAAGAGGATAATGTAAAATTCCTGGGTAATGTAAAAAACTGAACAGAGGAAAAAATAATGCAATCACAAACAAGTGGGAGCCTCAACACTAGTATATCTGTATAAAGGAGGATTTTTTTTTCATTTGTGTACATAGTTATAAAACCCAATAAATATGTATTTTACATAGAATAAATTTACTTGTTTCTTAGAGTAAAATTAATTGTGTTTTTAATTTATTTCCTGATATTAAAACTCACCACCACTGTCAAATTTTCAAATGTAATTCCCATTATGAATAAGATAACTTTCAATAGTTTGAATAATTGTATATAAAAGTTTCTATATAAATATTAAACATTTTCTATTAATTTTCCTCTCATTATTGCCAAATTATTTTATATTAATATCAACATAATCAAGATGGACAGTCATAGCTGAACATTAGATAAAGATGTGAAATAATATTCCATTGGATACTTGCAATTTTCTTCAACCATGAGAAGGAAGGAAATTCAACCACTTGAGACAACATGGATGTACCTGAGGATATTATACTAAGTGACATAAATCAGACAAATATCATATTATTTCACTTACAGGAAATATATTTTAAAAAAAGAACACACACAAAAAAAGGAACAGATTTCATATTGAAAAAGCAAATAAGTTGTTGCTAGAGGGAATGGAGGCATGGAATGTGTGAGAAAGGGGAGGAAACTAAAGATGTGCAAACTTCCAGTTATGAAATAAATGAGCTGTGTGGATAAAATGGACGGCAGGGGGAAGACAGTCAATAATGCAATATCTTTGTAGCTGCTCTGTCAAAGATCAGCTGACTATGTTAATGTGGGTCTGTTTCTGGCTCTCTATTCTGTTCTACTGATCTATATGTGGATTCTTTCACCAATACCACACTGTATTGCTTAATTATATGTTCTTTTTTAATATATTTATTTTTAATTGGACAATAATTGCTTTACAAAATCGTGTTGGTTTCTGCCGCATTTCAACATGAATCAGTCAATCAGTCAAGGAATACATATATTACCTTCCTCTTAAACCTCCCTCCCAAACCTCTCTCTCCCCTCTAGGACATCACAGAGCAGTGGTTTGAGCTCCCTGCATCATATAGCAAAATATTAAGTCTTGAAGTCAGGTAGTATTAGTCATCTAATTTTGTTCCTCTACTCCAATCCTGAACTGTCATATCAGGTCTTTGCCCCTTCACGTTAACTTCAGGAGCAGTTTAGAGATATTCTCAAAGTAACTTGCTGGAACTTTTGTTGAGATTGCATTGAATCTATTAATCAAATTGAGAATAATTAACGTCTTGATAATATTGAGACTCTTTATCAGTGAATGTGAAATATTTATCTATAGAGTTCTTTGATTTATCAGAGTATTGTAGTTTTCTTAATATAGATCTTATACTTATTTTGTTAGATATCCACTGAAATATTTGTCTTTGAATGTGGTAGCGTAAACTGTATTGTGTTTTTAATTTCAAATTATACTTGTTCATTGCTGATATATAGGAAAACATTTGACTTTTGCCTATTAATCTTATGTACTACAGCCCTGCTACAAAACTTTTTAGTCCCAAGGAGGTTTTTTGGTCAATACTTTGGAATTTTCACATAGACAGATATGTCATCTATAAACAGTAACAACTTTATGTGTTTCTTCCCAATCTGTATTCCTTTTATTTCCTTTTCTTCTCCTGTTGCATTAGCTGAAACATTACATTGGTTAAAACTCCCAGTACAATATTAAAGAAAAGATATAAGGATGCCTTGTACCTTAGATCCTAGGGGGGAAGCTTCTAGTCTCAATATAAGAATAATGCTAGCTATAGGTGTTTGTAGCTGTTCTTCACTAGGTTGAGGAAATTTTCTTCTATTCATATTTTACTGAGAGTTTCTATCATGAATGAGTGTTGAATTTTGTCAGATGCTTTTTCTTCAGCTACTAATGTGAAAATGTGATTTTCTTTCTAAGTCTGTTGATGTGATGGATTACAGTAATTGATTTTAAATGTTGAATCACCCTTGAATATCTGGGCTAAATCCCATTTGGTCATGGTGTATAATTCTTTTTATATATAGTTGGATTCTACTTGATAAGAGTTGTTGAGAAATTTTGCACCTGTGTGTCAATGTACATTTTGTGAATATTCAGGAACATTTTTTTTTCTGTTTGTAGGATAATAAGATAGTAACAAATTAAAAACATAAACATGGATAGAAAATGAGGCTTTTGTCTACTTACAGAATATTTTCCATAGGTATTCCACTGATGCATTTTTAATACACATTAGATTTATAATATCTCAAGTAAATTTTATTTTTAGAAAATATAAGGGTACATATGGCATAGTACCTATAATAATCTTTTATCTTCTACTATATTATATGATAACAAAATAATATATTATAATGTATAATAAGTAACAACACAATTATGGATGAAGATATGTAACATTTTACAGGAGGCAGTGACCGAAACAATCCCAAAGGAATAGAAATGCAAAAAGGCAGAGCAGTTGTCTGAGGCGGCCTTACAAACAGTTGAAGAAAGAAGAAGAGCAAAGGCAAGGGAGAAAGGGAAAGATATATCCAAGTGAATGCAGCATTCCAGAGAAGAGCAAGGAAACATAAAAAGACCCTCATAAATGAACAATGCAAAAAATAAAAATAAAAGAAAACCATGGAATGGGAAAGACTAGAAATCTCTTCAAGAGAATTGATGACATCAAGGGAACATTTCATTCAATGATAGGCATGATACAGAACAGAAATGTTAAGGACCTAACAGAAGAAGAGATTAAGAAGAAGTAGCAAGAATACACAGAACTATCAAGAAAGGATTTAGTGACCCAGATACCACAATGGTGTGCCCATTCACCTAGAGCTGGACATCCTTGAGTATGGAGTCAAGTGAGCTTTAGGAGGGAAGTATTACTATAAACAAAGGTAATGGAAGTGAAGGAAATCCAGCTGAGCTATTTAAAATGATAAAATAGGATGCATTTAAAGGGCTGCACTCAACATGTCAGCAAATGTGGAAAACTCAGCATTGGTCACAGGACCAGTAGAAAAGGTTAGTTTTCGTTCCAATCCCAAAGAAAGGCAATGTCAAAGAATGTTCAAACTACCAAACAATTGAACTCATTTTATATGCTAGCAAGGTTATACTCAAAATCCTTCCAAATAGGCTTCAAAAGTATGTGAACTGAGAAATTCCACATATGCATGGTGGGTTTCAAAGAGACAGAGGAAACAGAGATCAAACTGCCAACATTCATTGAATCATAGACAAAGCAAGGAAATTCCAGAAAAAGCACCTACTTATGCTTCATTGACCACACTAAAGCCTCTGATTGTAAGGATCACAACAAACTGAAGAAAATTCTTAAACAGATGGGAATATCAGACAACATTATCTGTCTCCTGAATACCTGTATGCAGGTAAAGAAGGAAAAGTTAGAACTCTGGTGGTTCAGAGTAATGAGTAAAGAGTCTGCCTGCAATGTGGGAAACCAGGGTTTGATCTGTGAGTGGGGAAGATCTCCTGGAGAAGGAAACGGAAACCCAATACATTATACTTGCCTGGGAAATCCCATGGACTGAGGAACCTGGCAAATTACAGTCTATGTGTTAGCAAAAAGTCAGCCACGACAGAAAGACTTCAAAGGGACATGGGATTTGACTGGTTCAAAGTTGGGAAAATTGGGAAAAGAGAATGACAAGGCTATATATTGTCACTCTGTTTGTGTAACTCCTATGCAGTGTTCAGTTCAGTTCAGTTGCTCAGTCATCTCTGACTGTTAGTGACCCCATGGACTGCAGCACATCAGGCCTCCCTGTCCATCACCAACTATGGAGTTTACTCAAACTCATGTCCATTGAGTCAGTGATGCCATCCAACCATCTCATCCTCCGTCATCCCCTTCTCCTGCCTTCAATCTTTCCCAGCATCAGGGTCTTTTCTAATGAGTCAGTTCTTCACATCAGGTGGCCAAAGTATTGGAGTTTCAGCATCAAATCAGTCCTTCCAATGAATATTCAGAACTGATCGCCCTTAGGATGGACTGGTTGGATCTCCTTGCAGCCCAAGGGACTCTCAAGAGTCTTCTCCAACACCACAGTTCAAAAGCATCAGTTCTTCAGTGCTCAGCTTTCTTTATAGTCCAACTCTCCCATCCATACATGACCACTGGAAAAACCATAGCCTTCACTAGACAGATCTTTGTTGGTAAAGTGATGTCTCTGCTTTTTAATATTGTCTAGGTTGGTCATAACTTTTCTTCCAAGGAGAGAGCATCTTTTAATTTCATGGCTGCAGCCACCATCTGCAGTGATTTTGGAGCCAAAAAGAATAAAGTCTGACACCATTTCCACTGTTTCCTCATCTATTTTCCATGAATTGATGGAACCAGATGCCATGATTTTAGTTTCCTGAATGTTGTTTTAAGCCAGCTTTTCCACTCTCCTCTTTCACTTTCATCAAGAGACTCCTTAGTTCTTCTTCATGTTCTCCCAGAAGGGAAGTGCCATCTGCATATCTGAGGTTATTGATATTTCTCTCAGTAATCTTTATTCCAGCTTGTGCTTCATCTAGTCCAGCATTTCTCATGATGTACTCTGCATATAAGTTAAACAAGCAGGGTGACAATATACAGCCTTGACATACGCCTTTTCCTATTTAGAACCAGTTTGTTGTTCCATGTGCAATTCTAACTGTTGCTTCTTTACCTGCATACAGATTTCTCAGGAGGCAGGTCAGGTGGTCTGTTATTCCCATTTCTTTAAGAATTTTCCACAGTTTGTTGTGATCCACAGTGTCCAAGACTTTAACATAGTCAATGAAGCAGAAGTAGATTTTTTATTTAATTTTCTTGTTTTTTCTATGATCCAACATATGTTGGCAATTAGTTCTCTGGTTTCTCTGCCTTTTCTTTATCAAGCTTGAACATCTGGAAGTTCTAAGCTCATATACTATTGAAGACTATCCTGAAGGATTTTGAGCATTACCTCACTGGCAGGAAATGAGTACAATTGTGCACTAGATTGGACATACTTTGGCATTACCCTTTGGGATTAGGATGAAAACTGATCTTTTCCAGTCCTGTGGCCACTGCTGAGTATTCCAAATTTGCTAGCATACTGAGTGCAACATTTTCACAGCATCATCTTTTAGGATTTGCAACTGGAATTCCATCACCTCCACTAGCTTTGTTCGTGGTGATATTTCCTAAGGCACACTTGACTTCACATTCCAGGATGTCTGGCTCTAGGTGAGTGATCATACCATCATGATTATCTGGGTTGTGAAGATCTTTTTTGTATAGTTCTGTGTATTCTTGCCACCCCTCTTAATATCTTCTACTTCTGTGTGTCTGTACAATTTCTGTTCTTTATTGAGCCCATCTTTGCATGAAAAGTTCCCTTGTTATCTCTAATTTTCTTGAAGAGATCTCCAACCTTTCCCATTCTATTATTTTCCTCCATTTATTTGCATTGATCCCTGAGGAAGGCTTTCTTATCTCTCCTTGTTATTCTTTGGAACTCTGAATTCAAATGTGTACAGCTTTCCCTTTCACATTTGCTTTTCACTTCTCTTCTGTTCACAGTTATTTGCAAGGCTTCCCCAGACAGCCTTTTTTTTTTTTTTTTTTGCATTTATTTTTCTTGGCGATGATCTTGATTCCTGTCTCCTCTACAGTGCCACAAACCCCCATCCATAGTTCATCAGACACTCTATCAGAACTGGTCCCTTAAATTAAATCTATTTCTCACTTCCACTGTATAATCATAAGAGATTTGCTTTAGGTCATACCTGAATGGTCTAGTGGTTTTCTCCATTTTCTTCAATTTTAGTCTGAATGTGACAATAAGGAGCTCATGATCTGAGTCACAGTCACTCCCGGTCTTGTTTTTGCTGACTGCATAGAGCTTCTCCACCTTTGGCTGCAAATAATATAATCAATCTGATTCCAGTGTTGACCATCTGGTGATGTCCATGTGTAGAATCTTCTCTTGTGTTGCTGGAAAATGCTTGGTTATGACCAGTGCATTCTCTTGGCAAAACTCTATTAGGCTTTGTCCTACTTCATTCTGTACTCCAAGGCCAAATTTGCCTGTTATGCCAAGTGTTTCTTGACTCTCTACTTTTGCATTCCAGGCCCCTGTAATTAAAAGGACATCTTTTTTGGGTGTTAGTTCTAAAAGGTCTTGTAGGTCTTCATGGAACCATTCAAATTCAGCTTCTTCAGCATTACTGGTCAGGGCATAGACTTGGATTACCATAATATTGACTGCTTTGCCTTGAAAATGAACAGAGAACATTCTGTCATTTTTGAGATTGCATCCAAGTACTCCATTTCAGACTCTTTTGTTGACTATGATGACTACTCCATTGTCTAACGGATTCTTGCCCACAGTAGTAGATATAATGGTCATCTGAGTTAAATTCACCCATTCCAGTCCACTTTAGTTATGCAGTGTACATCATGTGAAATGCCAGGTTGAATAAATGACAATCTGGAATCAAGGTTGCCGGGAAAAATATCAACAACCTCATATGTGCAGATGATATCACTCTAGTGGAAGAAAGTGAAGAGGAACTAAAGAGCTTCTTGATGAAAGTGAACAGGAGAGTTCAAAAGCTGGCTTGAAAGTCAACATTAAAAAAAAAAGAAAGAAAGAAACTAAGATCATGGGATCTGGTCCCATCATCACTTAATGGTAAATAGATGGGGGAGAAGTATAAGCAGTGACAGATTTTATTTTCTTGGTATCCAAAATCTCTGTGGATGGTGACTGCAGCCATGAAATTAAAAGATGTTTACTCCTTGGTAGGAAAGCTATGGCAAACCTAGACAGTGTATTAAAAAGTGAAGATATCACTTTGCTCACAAAGGTCCGTTTAGTCCAAGCTATATTTTTCCAGCAATCATGTATGGATGTGCGAGTTGGGCCATGAACAAGCCTGAGTGCTGAGGAACTGATATTTTTGAACTGTAGTGTTGGAGAAGAGTCTTGAGAGTCCCATGGACTACAAGGAGATCAAACCAGTCCATCCTAAAGGAAATCAACCCTAAATATGCATTGGAAGGACTGTTGCTGAAGCTGAAGAACCAATACTTTGGCCACTTGATGTGAGGAGTAGACTCACTGGAAAAGGCTCTGATGCTGGGAAAGTTTGAAGGCAAAAGGTGAAGGGGGCAGCAGAGGGTTAGATGGTTATACACCATCACCTACTCAATGAACATGAATTTGAGCAAACTCTAGAATATTGTGGAGGAGAGAGGATCCTGGCAGGCTGCAGTCCATAGGGTCACAAAGAGTCAGATATGACTTTGTGATTGCACATAAACACAATTATTATTGTAAAAGTTTATTCATACTGCTCAATATATGTCAACAGCAATTCTGTGAGATTTTTGTCAGATTAACTCGTTTATCTCAAATTTACAATGGCGATGGAGCTGTGATACTTTTTATAGACAAAAAATACTGAGACCAAGAGGGGTTCTTAACTGGACAAGGTTGGATGAATCTAATACTATTGCCAAAGTAGCAGTTTAAACTACAAAACTACGATGACTCAAAAATTAAAAAGAGCTTTACATTATTCTCAGCTCTTTTGCTCCTTTTCTTCTTAAATTCTGTTTTCTAATTATGTAAAATGATATTGTTATTTTGGCTCATTTTTGTTTGCATTTTAGTACTTCTATGCCCATATTTTCAAGTTTCTCTCTTCTTATGAAACCGTGTGGAGTTTCATGGTTGTGGTGCTTTGAAGTGACTGTATCTGGACAGTTGGATGGGAAGTTATAACATGTTTATCAGACACAACTGAGAGACTGAACTGAACTGATATCTATTTTAATAACCAACATCCTATCTCATGGAGAAGGAAATGATAACCCACTCCAGTTTTCTTGCCTGGAGGATTCCATGGAGCAGGAGCCTGTTTGGGTAGAGCCCATGGAGTTGCAAAGAGTCAGGCATGATTTAGAGACTAAATGACTATCCTATCTCAGCTTAATAATTATATATTGTTTATGTTCAGTTCAGTTCAGTTCACTTGCTTAGTCATGTCCAACTCTTTGCGACCCCTTGAATTGCAGCAAGACGGGCCTCCCCATCCATCACCAACTCCTGGAGTTTACTCAAACTCATGTCCTCGAATCGGTGATGCCATCCAGCCATCTCATCCTTTGTCACCCTCTTCTCCTCCTGCCCCCAATTCCTCCCAGCATCAGAGTCTTTTCCAATGAGTCAACACTTCACATGAGGTGGCCAAAATACTGGAGTTTCAGCTTCAACATCAGTCCTTCCAAAGAACACCCAGGACTGATCTCCTTTAGGATGGACTGGTTGGGCCTCCTTGCAGTCCAAGGGACTCTCAAGAGTCTTCTCCAACGCCACAGTTCAAAAGCATCAATTCTTCGGCGCTCAGCTTTCTTCACAGTCCAACTCTCACATCCATACATGACCACTGGAAAAACCATAGCCTTGACTAGATGGACCTTTGTTGGCAAAGTAATGTCTCTGCTTTTGAATATACTATCTAGGTTGGTCATAACTTTCCTTCCAAGGAGTAAGCATCTTTTAATTTCATGGCTGCAATCACCATCTGCAATGATTTTGGAGCCCAAAAAATAAAGTCTGACACTGTTTCCATTGTTTCCCCATCTATTTGCCATGAAGTGATGGGACCAGATGCCATGATCTTTGTTTTCTGAATGTGGAGCTTTAAGCCAACTTTTTCACTCTCCTCTTTCACTTTCATCAAGAGGCTTTTTAGTTCCTCTTCACTTTCTGCCATAAGGGTGGTGTCATCTGCATATCTGAGGTTATTGATATTTCTCCTGGCAATCTTGATTCCAGCTTGTGCTTCTTCCAGCCCAGCGTTTCTCATGATGTACTCTGCATATAAGTTAAATAAGCAGGGTGACAATATCCAGCCTTTATGTACTCCTTTTCCTATTTGGAACCAATCTGTTGTTATTATTTATGTTACATTTCCTTTTTTAAATTTACATGTAAGTTCTACCATACATAAGACATAATTTCCTATAAAGCACATTAAAAATAAATATATAATAATGATGATGATGAAGTTTTACAAAATAAGCAGAATTAAGGTACTGGATATTTTATGAAATGTGATTTCGGCTAGAGATAGGAATCACTATTTGTGGAATTTGGGGGTAAAAGTGCCAAATTCACCATAGTTTTGTTTCTTCATTCAGAGAATATGACAAGTAATGATCTGCTCATAATTAAAAATCACTATTATAATGTTCCGTAAAATGTATTATCACCATAGGTTAGTACTTTAGGATGTTTCCTTTTCATTCCAAAATTTTCCATATATGTACATGAAATAAACTACAGAAGAATTGATATAACTACATTCAGGAGGGGTAATGGTTTTTCTAATCAAATAAATTTTGTTCATATATATGCTGAAGATCATAAGGCCTAATGGGACAAAAGGTACTAAATACATAGTAGTGACTTACATTAATTTTCTACACATCCAGCTCCTTTGAGATTCATCTTTTAATTATTACTTTTGGAATTGGTGGTGTCATTTAAAATGGTAAATTATTAGCAGTATTAAAAATATTAATGCCTGGTGCATCTTATATAGTACCCTATTGCTGTAGTGATATGCCTTCCATTCCTTACAAGATAAATATTACATTCTATTGAGAACTAAGAAAAAGTATCAAAAAAACCTCATTGGGAAAAATTTTATGTTGAAACATATTTTTACCCAGGGTAATACATTTCTAAAAAATAGTTCACAGTACGTTGATTTGTTAAATGACAAAGATATTTTCTTATTGCACATAAATTAAAAAATAATAAAAATATACAATATACTTTGAAGTCACGTAAAGATGCCTTTATTTTCCCTTTAAAATTGTTTAAATTAAAAATAATATGTTTCACAGAAAAATAAGAATAAGAAAATATTATTTTATAAGCGGGAGGAGCGGGTCCCGCCGCGAGGCCTGCAGGAATCGCTGGCTCCGGCTGCCACCTAGCGGACGGGAGCCGCGTCCCGGAGACGCGCGGTCGGGTCCCCTCCTCCTCCCCGCCTCCTCCTCCCGGCACGCAGCCCTGTGCCTTTTCTGCAAACCAAGACACAGCACTTTGAAAATTCTTTCAATGGATTTTTTTTTCCCTCCTCCTTCTTCCTTGAAAGATCGTACTGAGGGAAAATGATACTTCTATTAGTTACATATTCTCCAATCGCACACTCGCATCTTTCCCCCCCACCCCACCACCTCCTCGTTCTGCGATCGCTCCCCTAGGCAGGCTCAGGCGGGCGCGCAGCGGCGCCGAGTGACAAAGCCGCCGCCCGCAGCCGCCGGGGGGTGCCGCCTGCCCGCCGCCCCTTGACTCCGGAGAGCGTCAAAGTTGTCTCAGCTCCAGCACCCCCGAGCCTCCACACGCCCTCAGGTGAAGGTGGGAGTTAAAAAAAGGCCACGCTGTTATTGCCGGAGGTAGGGTTTGTGTGTTTTAATACTCGTTCTCCCTTTAAATGTCATCAGGGAGGGGGTTTGGGGGAAGCGCTGCGCCTTCGGGGTGCGTTTTGCGCTTCCCGGTCTCTCTCCAGCCCTACTGAGAGTCAGGAATCCGGGGACCGCTTAGTGACGAGCGACGATGCGAAAGAGCAGAATAAAGGCTTTCTCGGGTCAAGCTCCAGCACCCCCGAGCCTCCACACGCCCTCAGGTGAAGGTGGGAGTTAAAAAAAGGCCACGCTGTTATTGCCGGAGGTAGGGTTTGTGTGTTTTAATACTCGTTCTCCCTTTAAATGTCATCAGGGAGGGGGTTTGGGGGAAGCGCTGCGCCTTCGGGGTGCGTTTTGCGCTTCCCGGTCTCTCTCCAGCCCTACTGAGAGTCAGGAATCCGGGGACCGCTTAGTGACGAGCGACGATGCGAAAGAGCAGAATAAAGGCTTTCTCGGGTCTTGCCCCCCGCCCCGCTGCCCCGCAGCCCCTCCAGTTCGAATAATGAAGGGACACAGTCCATGCACTCTGCAAGCAGCCGCCCCATTGTACGCTTCAGGGAAGGCGACGGGGGGCCGGCGAGAGCTCCTTGCCCTTTCTCGTCTCCCCAAATAATCGCGCCGAAGTCTCCTGGTCAGTTAAAAGGTGAAACGAGAACACGATTAAAAGAACAACAACCAAAAAAAAGGGGGGGGGGGAGGAAGGAAAGAGAAAAAAGAAAGAAGGAAGCAAAAGAATGAGTTTTCTCATATGAATTCTAAATGTTCCTACTCATAGAGTACAAAGGCAGGCAGTCGAGGACAGAGGAAGCAGGCAGAGAGAGAGGGAGACCGGGAGAAGGAAAAGAGAACTTGGAAAGAGACGGAGCGTGTGCAAGAGGCAGCGCGAAGCGAGCGCCAGGGAACCCGAGGCTCCCCGCGCCTGGACGCCCAGCTCTCGGGCCCGGCCGCCCTCGGACCCAGGACCGGAAGTCTTGGGCGCCAGAAGCCAGAGCCGGCCCATCTCTGCCCCACCAGGCAAGTAACGCGATGATTATCGTTTCTTACCATGATGGATACTCCAATTCTTCTAAGGATTTCTGCAGCAGTAGTAGATATAATGGTCATCTGAGTTAAAGTCACCCATTCCAGTCCATTTTAGTTGGCTGATTCCATCTCCTATTTGACCACTTCCAATTTGCCTTGATTCGTGGACCTAACATTCCAGGTTCCTATGCAATATTGCTCTTTACAGCATCAGACTTTGCCTGTTGAGCACTTGAAATGTGGCTAATATGACTGAGAAACTGAATTTTACATTTTATTTCACTTTAATTAAGTTAAGTAGACACACATGCAGGCTGTTTTGGACAGCACAGCTGTAGCAGGTGCTCCTGACTGAAGGTGTGACTTTGCTGTTAATCATCAGAGGTGGCCGCTGAGGATAAAGAGCTGCATGCAGAGCCAGGGAGAGCAGGCACATGCTGGCATCTCCAGGCACCTCTGCCTCTGTCTTACTACCTTCAGAGCTTCTTCAGGGCTTCTGCTCCTCTTCTGCTTTCCAGAATCTCACTTAAGTCTCTCTTGTGGCTAACTCTAATTCAGAACCATACAGGGAATTTTGGGGAATTGGGGGTATTTAGGGAAACATCATTCCAGTGAAACTTAATGTCAGGGTATTAAACCACCAGACTGCTTTTCTTACCTGACAGTGTATTCTGAAAATCTTAAAATACCAGAGCATAAAGAATTCCTTATTCTTTTTCGTAGCTGCTGTCTACTGTATGAGTGTATAAATGTATGTACCCATTCACTTAACTACTTATTTTATAATTTATTGTAACAAAAAAAATCAATGGAGAAACAAACTTGGATTGAGAAATGTTTCTGACTATACCATAATATACAGAAGAAGCCATGAAAGAAAAGATTGAAATAAAAAAATTTTTTCTACACAGCAGAACTCATAATATGAATATTAGTTTTAAAATAATGTCTTCAATGAATGATATTTTAATAGACACTGACTTTTTTATAAAACAAATACCAAGCCTGATTTCAGATTTTATAGATCTTCAAGTTATGATTGACCACACATATTTGATCATTAATGTCTGGCTTCATTAGGAAAAGGAAGATGGAGGGTCTATTTAGTTTGCATGTTTGCTTCCTTTCTTCTTTCCTCCCTTCCTTCCTCCCTGAATTGTTAAGCACTTTTAAGTGTAATTATGATTTGAAAGTGGAAATAGAAAAGGAAAGAGCATGAAATAAAAGTCATTGGACAACCAGTCAGATCCTTTGCCACTCCCTGCTAGCTCTGCAATTTTGTGAATATCATTATTAGGTTTCATTAAGGGAAGGAACTGGAGAAGGCAATGGCACCCCACTCCAGTACTCTTGCCTGGCAAACCCCATGGACGGAGGAGCCTAGAAGGCTGCAGACACAACTGAGTGACTTCACTTTCACTTTTCACTTTCATGCATTGGAGAAGGAAATGGCAACCCACTCCAGTGTTCTTGCCTGGAGAATCCCAGGAATGGGGGAGCCTGGTGGGCTGCCGTCTATGGGATCGCAGAATCGGACATGACTGAAGCGACTTAGCAGCAGCAGCAAGGGAAAGAACTAGCTTATATTTGATTTTTCCCCACCACAGTGAGGTTTCTTAGATGGCTCAGTGGTAAAGAATCCACTTGCCAATGTAGGAGCTGCAGAAGATGTGGGTTCGATCCCTCGTTTGGGAAAATTCCCTGGAGAAGGAAATGGCAACCCACTCCAGTATTCTTGCCTGGGAAATCCTATGAACAGAGGAGCTTGCCCATCTACAGTCCATGGAATTGCAAAGAATTGGACATGGCTGAAGCGATTGAGCATGTGTCTCTCTAGTGAATAGCTCAGTTCAGTTCACTTTGGTTTGGTTGCTCAGTTGTGTTGACTCTTTGTGACCCTATGGACTGCAACACACCAGGCCTCCCTGTCCATCACCAACTCCTGAAGCTTGCTCAAACTCATGTCCATCGAATCCATGATGCCATCCAACCATCTCATCCTCTGTTGTCCCCTTCTCCTCCTGCCATCAGTCTTTCCCAGCCTCAGGATCGTTTCCTAAGAGTCAGTTCTTTGCATCAGGTGACTAAAGTATGGAGTTTCAGCTTCAACATCAGTCCTTCAGTGAACAGCCAGGACTGATCTCCCTTAGAATGGACTGATTAGATCTCCTTACAGTCCAAGGGACTCTCAAGAGTCTTCTCCAACACCACAGTTCAAAAGCATCAATTCTTCAGCACTCAGCTTTCTTTACAGTCAAACTCTCACATCCATACATGACCACTGGAAAAACCATAGCCTTGACTAGATGGACCTTTGTTGGCAAAGTAATGTCTTTGCTTTTTAATATGCTGTCTAGGTTGGTTATAACTTTCCTTCCAAGGAGTAAGTGTCTTTTAATTTCATGGCTGCAGTCACCATCTGCAGTGATTTTGGAGCCCAAAAAAATAAAGTCTGACACTGTTTCCACTGTTTCCCCATCTATTTGCCATAAAGTGATGGGACCAGATGCCATGATCTTAGTTTTCTGAATGTTGAGCTTTAAGCCAACTTTTTCACTCTCCTCTTTCACTTTCATCAAGAGGCTCTTTAGTTCTTCTTCGCTTTCTGCCATAAGAGTGGTGTCATCTGCATATCTGAGGTTATTGGTATCTAATACAAAAGTGTTTGTTGATCTTGTCTCTCTAGAACTCAGATTGCTGCTGCTGCTGTTGTTTAGTCTCTAAGTTGTGTCCAGCTCTTTTGCAGCCCCATGGACTGTAGCCCACCAGCTTCCTCTCTCCATGGGATTTTTTTCACAGGTCTTCCTGCACCAGGGATTGAACCCATGTCTCCTGCATTGGCAGACGGGTTCTTTACCACTAATCCACCAGGGAAGCCCATTGAAGAACTCAAATTCCTCACTTGTACATTAGCTATTATATTTATGAGAATAAATAGGGAGTAATATGTGTGAGAGAATTTTGTTGACCATAGATAATTTATACCTACCTAAACAATTATCTTTTTTGAAAGAGGACTGAGCTTGCAGGAAAATATTAATATTGATATAGTAAAAGCCTTATAACTCAGTTCCAGGCCTGGGGATCAGGAGGTGTGGTCTTTACCACTTTACCTGACATTCCAGAGTGCAGTTTTCTCTTTTTGGAACTTTGAAAAGTGTAGAATCATTTGTGAATGTGAACTGCAACTTGAGTGCAAAACAGACCCTGTTGACACAGATGACTTTTTGAGCTCAAGGTGTTCTTGCTTTAATCTTTTCCCATTAATGCAGCACATATTCATTGGAGTATGCAAGATACTGTGCTAGGTGCTGTAGCCCATATTACTGTATCAGCTCTTCTTTAATCCAATTTGTTACTCTTTTTTGTATTTTTTATTGATTGAATTTCTGTGATAACTCTAGTGAAGGACAGCCTTGAAGAATATTTGAAATACATGCATGACTAATTCTTTTTTTGTTTTTAACTTTCACACCATTTTCATTATCACAAAAGAAACTGCATGCCCAATAGCAGCCAACTCCCATTTTCACCTCTCAACAGCTGCTGATTGTTGTTGCTCTTATTGTTTAGTCTCTCACTTGTGTCTGACTCTCTGTGACCCCATGAACTGCAGCATGCCTGGCTTCTCTCCCTCATTCACTATCTCCCTGAGTTTGTGCAAACTCATGTCCATTGAGACAGTGATGCCATCCAACCATCTCATCCTCTGTCGCCCCCTTTTCCTCTTGCCCTCGATTTTTTCCAGCATCAAAATCATTTCCAATGCGTTGGCTCTTCAAATCAGGTGGCAAAGTCTTAGAGCTTCAGCATCAGTCCTTCCAGCAAATATTCAGGGTTGATTTCCTTTAAGCTTGATTGGTTTGATTTCCTTGCTGCCCAAGGGACTTTCAGGAGTCTTCACCCACACCACAGTTGGAAAGCATCAGTTCTTACGGGCATCTCATATAAATGGAATCATATAATATGTAGCCGTTTGTGTCTGGTTTCTTTCATTGCTTATGATTTTTTTAAGTTTCATCCATGTCATGGTATGACGTAAAATTAATTTTCATAACTTTTAAACTAGTCTCATGTATCCAAACTATGATTATTTCATTTTATGTATTATCAATATAAAACTTTATTAATGAGATTTTTATATTCTTTAACTTATATGAAGACTTTTTTTGTGGTGTAGATTTTCTTTAGAGTACATCTCAGTTAAATATAGTCACCTTTTAAGTGTTCCACAGCCACATATAGTGAGAGGCTACCTATTGGATGGCACAAGTATTAGATAGGACTCCTGGTTTTAGTTCAGAGCTCTTTTTACTGCATTGCACTTAAAATGTACACATTTTTCTGAAGATATGGAAGCAAATATTTAGAGAAATTATATTGGAATCTAAAATGAATTTCACCTAAACTGCTCCATTCATACCTAATTTTCTTTTTTTTTTAATTAATTTATTTTTAAAAATTTATTTATTTTGATTGGAAGCTAATTACTTTACAATATTGTAGTGGTTTTTGCCATACACTGATGTGAATCAGCCATGGGTTTACATGTGTTCCCCATCCTGAACCCCCCTCCAACCTCCCTCCCCATCCCATCCCTCTGGGTCATCCCAGTGCACCAGCCCTGAGCACCCTGTGTCATTCATCGAACCTGGACTGGTGATCTGTTTCACATATGATGATATACATGTTTCAATACTATTCTCTCAGATCATCCCACCCTCACCTTCTCCCACAGAGTCCAAAAGACTGTTCTATACATCTGTGTCTCTTTTGCTGTCTCGCATATAGGGTTATCGTTACCATCTTTCTAAATTCCATATATAACACGTGACTAATTCTGACCATGGATTATTTTGATTTAGAAGAAGGCTGACCTTCTGCTCCAGTTAACAGAATGTCACATTTAAGGCTAATAAGATTCTAAAACAAAAGCTTTACTTGGGTGCTTTTAAAAAAATTCTTTGACAGCTAAGATTAGCTGGCTTTTTATTAAATTTTCAAAACTATTTTTAGAGTTCTGGAAACACTTGCTACCTATAGAAGAGGATATTGAATCAAAGAATTATTTAATCATTTACCTTTTCAGTCATTCTCATGACTTCATGCTCTTTCAAGCTTGATATTGAGACCCATACAGCTATTCCATGTCTTTGCCAACAGGAATAAATAAAAAATTGATATGTTAGGGGGAAGGTATATAGAGGCTAAGATTATTGGGATGATGATATTTTTATTTATACCTTTGTATTTGCAAATTTGAAATACTGTATGTTTTTCCTTCAAGTGTTGGTTACTAAAGGGAAAAATGACCAATTAAAATGGCAAGACCACAGATAAATTATAGATCAAAATTTTAATAAGCATGATAATAATCAGATTAATTCTAAACTTCACTACTAGCTTTTAACATATTATTTTAAATTTTTTGTCTTCATCTAATGAAGATTATTATTACTTGTAGCATTTACACTTCCAACAGTATAATGGTGGATGTTGGCTTCAAAATTTTCAAGTTGTCCAAATTTGGAACTTACTTTCTAGGATTTATAGACTCTTCCTTTTTAAAAAAGAACTATCCCTTTCCTTCAGTTTAGCACTTCAGTTAGATTCCCTATAGTGGATGAATCTGCCTTGTTCTTATCACTAATAGCCCTCGGAATAGCTACTCTTTATTTAAGGCAACAGTCCCCAACCTTTCTGGAACCAGGGACCGATTTCGTGGAAGACATTTTTTCCACAACCAGGGCAATGGGAGGTTGGGGGGGACAGTTCAGGATGATTCAAGCCCGTTCAATTTATTGTGCACTTTATTTCTCTTCTAATGCTGCTGCTGAGCTGACAGGAGGTACTGGTCTATGACCCCAGAGATTGGGGGCCCTTGAATTAAGGCTTACATTTTTAAAAACATAATCTTTTTCTTTCAGACCTCTTAAGCCATGAAAATGCAGCAACACTGAATGATGTAAAGACACTGGTCCAGCAGCTCTACACCACGCTGTGCATCGAGCAGCACCAGCTAAACAAGGAGAGGGAGCTCATTGAAAGATTAGAAGATCTCAAAGAGCAGCTGGCGCCCCTGGAAAAGGTGCACATGCAAATTCACACTTTGCTCTTCACTAGTATTTCTTCCAGAGCATATATGTTTGCTTCCTCCCCACCCCACCCCCCCATGTTGCA